>JANHFM010004694.1:106749-119064 GCA_032468115.1 Grayia smithii | reverse complement strand
CTCTGTAAACCACTTAGAGAGGGCTGTAAAAGCACTATGAAGCGGTATATAAGTCTAAGTGCTAAGTGCTATTGCTATTTTTCAACTTGCATTTTGTGTGAATCACAGAGTGGGAAAATACCAGGCCATGAAGTCCAACTTCTTGCTCAGTGCAGGAATTGTAGTTAAAATGTATTCAATTTTCTGATGGTAATAAATCAATACAAGTCAGTGTTATAAAGCAAAGCAGAAAGGCATCATCTTTTTTCAGTAATTATATTTTTCTTCTTTTCATTTTGCTTAATCCAGCCTATGTCATACATCTATTTCAGGAACCAAGCCACATTAAGCACAGGCACAATTAAATATTTATTTTTAACATCATACCACAATCCGTCAACACTAAACATTTCTGTCAAGAAACATAAATAGAGCACCATTTATAAAACTGTTAGTTCTCAGATGTTGACAAATAAGAAATATTGTGTCTTATACCTTGTGCTCAATTGTTCTAAAATTTCAGAAACTGGCAAATCCTTACAGGTTCTTCCTAGTGGTTTCTTGCTGCCATTTTTTTAAAAAGTTAAGAAACTGCATAAAAGTGAACATCTGAAATATAGAATATTTTACTTTAATTCCTTGCTATCACAATAGGTTTTAATAAGAACTGAGTTGTATTACATTACGTGCCTCGGTACAATGGGTTGCAGGGGAAGGGAGTATTTGCTATTCATAGGTATCTGCTGAACTGCAGGAATTTACATCAATTGTAAATGAAAATTGATGTTCCATTGTAATTTGATCTGCAGAAAGTTCCTAGAGGATTTATAGCCTTGACAGGAGTCTGCGTATCTGATGCTCCTCAAGCTAAATGTAGCTCACCACCTTTGAATAAAATCTCAACATCAGGTAAAAATTTGTTTGATAACACAATTTTAAGTGTTCCCAGAAGTTGTTTAATTTTGGAACACCCAAGGCCAAATTAATTTTGCAATCCCATAATAACGTTGAATCATTCCAGAACCAACTGTTTGGAATGCTTGTCCTTTTGAGGAAGTATGAAATATTTTCTCTCTCCACTGAGAAACTTTAACCAGCTCACATACTTCCCTAATCTAAAATTGCCATTGCTGCATGCTACAGAAACGAGTTCTTTTCCCCATTTTTTTTAAACTAAAAATATTTGTAAATTTGCTTCTGTTAATTAGGATGGGGAGATAGGATGCTCAAAGCAATATACTTTACAAATAGTCACAAAAATGTAAAGGCAAAAAAGCCTTAACTGGAATATAATGTGTTTGAATCAATGCCAGCGGCCTCTAAATTGGATATTAGATAACAGTTTGGTCACCATATTTTCATCAATGAATTCACATATGGGTTTAAGCAACAGACCCACATTACAAGAGTCCAGACCGAATAATGAAAACATAGCTCACATTGGCCAGATCACTGTTTTCCAGGAACAGGCATTGCTGGAGCATCTTGGATTAAAGTTAAAGCACTTCTGGCTGGAAGATCTTCTAAGTCTCCAGGACCAATGCTTGGGCCAAGAACATTCATCAATGGAAGCTTCCCCTATATAGGGTAGCTATATCCCCAAAAGGACAGATAAATCCACTAGTTGCATTTTTTTTCCTTTCTGACCCTCTGGTGAAGAAATTTGCAAATGTTTGTAGATTCTTCTTGCGCCCTTTCTATGTATTGAACCCCCAGAATGGAGAGAGCTAAGATGTACAGTACCTTTGCTTCCCATGTTACTAGGAAAGATGAGGAGTCTTTTGAGAAAAAAGAGACGCCAGCTTCATTGAACACCACAGACATGGCTGTATGCACAGGGAGTCAGAGCTGCCTTTAAGTGCTAAGTATGCAGTGCTTTCTGCCTGTATGAATTAACCTGCCAGTTTCAATTTCTCCCACATTCGTCACATGTTATTTCCATCCCATTTAGCACAATATTTAAGAATTTTGGTAAATTCTTCTTTTAAAAATCCCATCAATCCTATTTGATCACAGAGCCTTCACTGAACCTCTATTTGCTATTTCAGGATTCTCATTACCGGTATATCCACAGATTCCCTGCTATCTATTGCAAAACAGAGCTAAAGCTGATACCCAGAAAAGACATGTTTGTTTTGAGAAGCTGCAACCAGGTTGCTACATCTATTCCACTTGAGCACTTGAGAGTGTTTTGTTTTCCTTCAAAACCACAATGCTGCATAGCCTTACTGGTTTTCAGTAGCAAAAAAAACAGATCTAACCTCAGTAGTTAAGAATGACTTCTCCTTGTAGCTTTATGTAAATGCTGAAAGAACAGTGGAGAACATAGAACTCTGAGGGATCCCTTCAAGACAAACAGTAATTCTTCCCTGCTAATCTTGGTCAATATATCTCAAGCCAAGTAGGTCTGGATTGATCACAAGGCAGTGTTCCCAAATCCATAGCAGTCAAGTGCTATTGAATGGGCCAGATGAATCCAGTCCAATCAAGGATACAGTCCACCTACCTGTTTCAGCTGCTGGTTATCTACTAAGGTTGCTTCTGATTCAATATCGAGGCTGAATCCTTCCTGAAATTGTTGAACTTTTCCTCTTAATTCAAGCAAACCTAGAATTGCACTTCTACTACATGTTCTGATCAGTAATTTGGGAGTCATTGAAAGATGGATGGCAAATACAAATTTAATAATAAAAGAAACATATACATTTTAAGGGATACACTATACCCAGTGAAGCTTTATTTAGCAAAGTCAATTGCAGTATCAAAATTATATTAAAAAGATAGTATAGAAAAGCATATGCCTGCCAAAGTCAAATCTTCAGTGACAGCATGCCCACCTCCTGCACTTGGTAGAATAAAGAAATCTTTTTAAAATTTTGCTTTAAGGTTTTGGCATCACTTTGTTTCTGTTATGTCCTTATATGGTATAAATTTGCATGCCCACTGCTGATTGGCTAACCAGCCGGCGGGAAAATTGCATCACTGTCATTGGGCAGCCAGGCTGCCGGAGTTCTATATAAGCAGAGCCCCGGTCGCCAGCCGCTTGTTCTTTTTCTGAAGCAGCTTTAATAAAGTGCTGAAACACACCTCGCTGTCACGTCTTCTTTCTACCTGCGCCAATCTAACACTGGCGACGAAGGTAACCTTGAACCACAGCGATCTCACCTCGTGGCACAAATCGCCATTTTGGAAGACTACCTCAACAAATGCTTGTCGACCAACAAATCCAGCTTCAAGAAACGATGGCATCACCATATGTAGCATTCACTTCCTTCAATCCCGAGAAGGAGAAATGGAATGTGTACATGGTTTGGTTTCGCCAGTTCTTAAAAGGCAACGAATACGAGAATATCACCGACAAGAGAAAAAGGGCACTGTTCCTCGCGGGACAGAAGTCCTGGATATGGCAATGATCCTCATATCATCGGCCGATATAGAGACAATTTCCTGGAGGGACCTACAAGCAACCCTCCAGGAACATTACGCTCCGTCCAGCACCCCACTTGCAAGCAGATATGAATTCCACCAGTGCTGCCAGCAAGAGGGGGAAACCATCAAGATGTTCATCACAGAACTCTGCAAATTTGCAACCACTTGTGAGTTCGACAACATAGAGAACATGATGAGGGACAGAATCGTGTTCAGTATGAGAGATCTATCCCTCCAAAAGAAATTTTTGAGTCGGCAAAAGCTCACCTTCAAAGAGGAAGCAAAGGCGGCTGAAACATCAGAAAAAGCCGCAGCCAACATGAGGCTACCCAAAGCAGTGCACAGAACTCAATGTGTGCCTCAATCACCATCTGAAGACTCACAGACAGGTTCGGAGATGGATGAAGACTCCGCAGTCCACAAAGTCTTCAGGAATGCAAGACACGTGGATCGAGATGACGGCAATGCCAAAAACCACTGCGCCAGCTGCATGGGGCTCCATGCACACGCCAGATGCCGTTTCCAGGACACCATCTGCAGACGATGCCAGAGAAAAGGGCACATTGCAGAGGCGTGTAGAGCAGCGGACCCTACCCCAGCACCACCACACTACCAATCCAAAGAAACACAGGGATCATCTAGACGGTCCAGCTACAGATCCAAAAGAGATGAAGAGAGATATCCCAAAGAGAGAGGGATCCACAAAATGACCGTCGGCCATTCAGATGCCCATAATGGCGAAAGGTACCATGTGACTGTGCATGTGGAAGAGTCTCCATGTTCCATGGAAGTGGACTCTGGGTCATATTTCTCCATCATGGCCTGGCAACAATTAAAGCAACTGAAACCAGAGATGAAGAAGCATCACCTGAAGCCGCAGCATTACGCCTTAACGACTACCAAGGCAACCCAATACAAATCCTTGGCAGAGCAGAAATGAACATCAGTTTCAAAGACTTCAAGGGCAGCCTCCCGATCACCATCGTGGCCAGCAACCGCCCAACCCTGCTAGGCGTGGAGTGGTTCAAGCCCCTAGGCTTGGGCATCTCTGGCATCAATAGGATCCAGACGGATAAACTCGACAGGCTACTCGAAGAATTTAAAGACGTCTTCGATGGCAGCCTAGGTAAATTCCTGGGGAAGCCTATTTCTTTTAATCTGGACAAATCTGTAACACCAATTCGGTTAAAGCCTCGCAGAGTTCCATTCACTCTCAGACCTAAAGTCAATGAGCAACTCAACAAATTGATTGCCCAAGGCATATTGTAACCCATCGATCATGCTACGTGGGAGACTCCTATAGTCAACCCCATGAAGCCTGATGCAACTGTATGCATCTACGCTGATTATAAGTGCACAATTAATAAGCATTACAGCAGAGTGTGTACCCAGTCCCAGTAGTGCAACATCTGCTGCACTCACTAGGGAGCGGCACCATTTTTGCCAAATTAGACCTGGCATAGGCTTACCAGCAGCTGCCAGTAGATGCCAAAACCGGCACAGACTATTGTCACACACCGGGGCGCATTTAAATGCAACAGACTCCAATTTGGAGTCAGTGCCACCCCAGGCATATTCCAATCAATGATGGAACGCCTACTACAGGGCATTCCAGGGGTGGTGCCATACTTTGATGATGTGCTGATCTCTGGAAACTTGAGGACCCAACTTTTGGAACGGCTCAGGCAAACCCTGCGCCAATGTCAAAGGAAGGGTCTACGAGTGAAGAGAGAAAAGTGCATAATCGGAGTCCAGCAAGTCGAGTTCCTGGGCTATCTGATTGATGGCACAGGCATTCACCCCACCGAAAACAAAATCAAAACTATCAAGGGAGCTCCAGCCCCCCAAAACAAAGTGGAGCTCCAGGCCTTCTTGGGATTACTAAATTTTTATAGTATTTTCCTTAAACAGAAGGTCACAATTGCTGAGCCACTCCATCGACTATTGGGAAAAGCGGCAGCATGGACATGGGGGAAGACTGAGGACAAGGCCTTTAAAGGTATCAAAGAACTCCTCTCATCGAAAAGTGTCCTCATGCAATACCATGAGACGTTACCTCTACTCCTGACATGCGATGCTTCACCATATGGAATTGGTGCAGTACTGAGCCACAAGCTCCCAAATGGATCAGAGGCACCCATTGCCTATTATTCAAAGACTCTGTCCGCAGCAGAACGCAACTATAGTCAGCTGGACAAAGAAGCGCTAGCTGCCGTGGCAAGTATCAAACGATTCCATGAATACCTGTACAGCAGATGTTTTCACCTGGTCACAGATCACAAACCATTATTGGGACTTTTGGCAGGGGACAAACAAACCCCACTGTACATGTCTCCCCGGAGGACACGCTGGGAAATTTTTCTTTTCGGCTACTCCTACAAACTGATTCACAGACCAGGCAAGGACATTTGTAATGCTGACGCCCTCAGCAGATGCCCATTAAACGAACCAGTGGAAGACCCTGCACCCACACACAGCCTGTTCCACATCGACCTGGATCAAGACTGCCCAGTGACCTTGAACGATGTTGTCAACCAAACCCGGAAGGACAGAATGCTCAGCCAGGTCATGAACTGGGTCCTGAGGGGATGGCCACAGGAAAAAGTCAGAGAAGAGTTCAGCCCATACGTGAGGAAACAACAAGAACTGTCCACACTTAAGGGCTGCCTTCTGTGGGGGGAGAGAGTCATCATCCCAAAGAACCTACAGAAGAAAACTCTAGAAACGCTACACAACGAGCACCCTGGCATCATACGCATGAAGGCTCTGGCAAGGAGCTACGTATGGTGGTCCACCCTGGACAAAGACATCACCGAGTGGGTCGCCAAGTGCATGCCTTGCCAGGAGACGCGTCCGGCACCACCACACACACAGCCGAAGGAATGGGAGACACCCAGCGGCCCATGGTCGCGACTGCACATTGACTTTGCGGGACCAATGGGGGGGAAATATTTACTTATAATAGTTGATACCTACTCAAAATGGTTAGAAGTCATCCCCATGAATCTGACAACCTCAGAAGCTACCATCAGAGTGTTAAGAAGGGTTTTCGACACGCAAGGCCTGCCAGACATCATAGTGTCGGATAATGGACCCCAGCTCACTTCCAAAATGATGGAAATGTTCCTGGCAGAACTGGACATCCTACACGCACTGGTGGCACCGTACAGCCCAGGGGTGGGTTCTACTTACCTCCACTACCAGTTCTAAAGGTGCATGAGCTTCATGCTCATCTGGCGCATGCTCCACGTGTGTCCGGCATGCACACGCACTTCGCATGTGTGCACATGCCGAATGGGCGCTCCCGTGCATGCACAGAAGCTTTTTTGATGGAAAAACATTAAAAAAGGCTTCCTGAGCATGCGCGCAAGTGCGCTCTGCGTGCTCTGTGCACGGATCAGTAAGTATGGATGTGTGGGGGGCAGGTCCAGGATGCGTAGAACCAGTTCAGTGACGTCACAGCATCACCGCTACCTATTTGTGCGAACCGGACTGAACCAGGAGCAACCCACCACTGGTACAGCCCGGCGGGAAATGGACAAGCCTAGAGGATGATGAGGCTCACCAAGGAGACACTCACCAGAATGGGCAACGGCGACTGGCAGGAAAGAATTGACAGATTCCTGCTAGCAGAACACATAATGCCACACGCCACAACACACCGCAGCCCAGCGGAACTCCTCATGGGAAGGAAGCTGAGATCAACACTGGACCATCTACACCCCCAATATAACCCTGAAACACCTCTAGACTCATCTCACCCACCCAGAATCTTTGCTGTGGGGGACCCAATATTCAACCTGAACCACCATGGGTCCCCAAAGTGGGTGAGAGAGAGAATAGAAAGTGTCACCAGCCCCAAATCCTATCGAGTGGAGCTGGACGATGGTCAACTATGGAGGCGACACATCGATCAACTCTGGAAAAGGTGGAGGGAAGACCAACAACAGATGGGTGAGGTAGACCAACGACAAGCGAACGAGGTACCAGAAACAACAACCGAAACGAACTGCTTAGAGAACCGTGAACCGGCCCAGGCACTGACCCACATAGAGACCCAAGCAAACTGGGAAGAAAGTTTTGCAAGCCTACCTGTCATCTGCAGACCGCCACGGAGGGAACCATCACCAGCAGCAGCTGAAGCCAGAAGGGAAGTCCCACGGCGCAATCCTCATCGATAGGTCCAAAAAGACATTTTCCCACAACCACAAGTAAATCCACTGGGTTTTGCCGGAGGCGCTAGGCTGGGCCCCTCACCGTCAACAGCAGAGTTCCAGGAGGTTCCAAGGCAGGAATCGCGAGGAACAGAAGTTCCACCCATCCAGGTCAACAACGCGGCTGCAACTGAACCGCACAGGTCCATTAGAACCGTACGGCGCCCTGCCTACCTGCATGATTACGTAGACAATTGACTTACCTGATTGGATTGTACTCCGAACTGAGAGGGGAGGGGTGTTATGTCCTTATATGGTATAAATTTGCATGCCCGCTGCTGATCGGCTAATCAGCCAATGGGGAAATTGAATCACTGTCATTGGGCGGCCAATATAAGTTCTATATAAGGAGTTCTATATAAGCAGAGCCCTGGCCACCAGCCGCTTGTTCTTTTTCTGAAGCAGCTTTAATAAAGTGCTGAAAAGGATCTCGCTGTCGTGTCTTCTTTCTACCTGCGCCAATCTAACAGTTTCCATCCAGTGGGAAACCAATTTCCCACTGGAAATTTACTTAAGATATGTAGTCATATCTGTAGATTTGTAGATTTACTGTAGATATGTAATCATATGACAGATGGAAATAGTATCAATAGGCATATAGACAAATAATAGATACCTTAAGCATACTTTTTTTAAAAAAGTATATTTTCAAAATACAGCCGTTTGTTATCAAATTTCAGATTTGCAAACCCCAAAGATTTGGACTCAAATATCCACCAATTAATTAGTAGGCAAATTAATTTTTAAGAGGAAAATGATCTGTCCTTTCTGAAATCGATTCCTCTTATTTCTGCAGGACTTGCACATGCTTTCTTTCTTCAGATCTCTCTGTTATTAGTAAGAGATTTTAATATTTTTTTTCTTTGCTTATTTAGTGTTAATAACAACACAGTGGCTGTGTCACAGCCTATATACACAACAGAAGCAGGAGTGATTTGACAAATTAAAAACAATGTCACAATGAAGAAAACGCAGTGTGACAGCTGGAACTGGGTGAATGAAGTTGACAACCATCATTACTGGTCAATTCACTGAAGCCTGGATACCTGGATATGGTTAGTCACTGTCAACAGAGCCATGGCAAAATGTTTTGTCAGCACACAGCATGACTTCATTCCCAAATTCACATACTTGGCATTGTCAAAGAATGCTATTTTTATATATAAGGCCAGAAAATGGATTCAGAGAATTTGGAGGAGTAGGGAGACAGAGACTTTACCTAAAGGTACATCACATAGTGACCTGAAAGTAATAAGCTCTACTCCAAAGTTCACTAGGAAAGACGGATGATTTCAGGGACAGATTTCAATAACGTGTAAGTAGTTTTACAAGGCAGTGGTGTATTGGAGCTGACTCATACTTGTTGGCCAGAATAAAAACGTAATCATAGTTAAGTTTTTTGGAATTTTGAGAATGGAGCAGAGCCACTAGTCTAATGTTCTGATTGGGTAATTGCCATCTAGCAGCATGGAAACAACAATGGAGCCAGAATAACCTGTGGTTAAACATTTACCAACACACCACTGTTATAACTGGAAGTTATCAGCAATTATAATCAGAGGTATAATCAAAGTAAACAATTAAAACCCATATGGTGCAGATGTTACAAGATCAGTCCTACCATGATGTGTTTCTTAATCCCGTCAAAAGACTGCTTGTCAGCCTTAAAGTTAATGTTTAATATAAACCTCCACTTAATTGAATTGACCTCTGTTAATGCTAAAACTTACTGTATTGGAAACCTATATTTAGAAACCTGATTTTGATCAGTTTTGAAATAAAGCACTGATAGCAAAATTATATTTTCGTTGATTTCTTTTAAAATCAGCACCTCAAATGCTGGGGGGAAAGGAAATTTTCCTTTTTTTGCCTTTTCTGAAAGTTGAAGGCATATATGTTTGCAAAGTGTACCTGGAAACACAGACAAAGACACACCTTTAGCCAGCACTGAAATGTTTATATCCTACTTGTATTATTTTTACTAATAACTCAAGGCGACAAACATATCCAACCCATCTTCCTCTTCCTGTTTTTCCCCACAATGACCCTGTAAGATGGGTTGGGCTGAGAGAGAATGACTGGTCCAAAGTCATCCACTTGGCTTCCAGGTGGGATTAGAAATCAGAGTCTCCTGATTTCTAACCTGGTGCCTTTACCACTAAACCAAACTGGCTCTCAGATATATAAACCGGAATAAATAATATAAACAGTTATACAAACTGGAGCACTAGGATAGAGGCTGCTTTTGACTTTAACATGAATGTTTTGGATAAATTAAGGCTACAATTATGGTGACTTCAGTATCAAAGAGGAGTTTAAAAGATTCTATAAACCATTTCACATCATTGGAGATGCTCTCCAGCACACAGAGCAATTCAAGGCCAGGGCTCGCCATTATCTAACCTCCATGGAAAGAATGACTGCTATGTAAAAACTGCAATAAAATTTGTTGTTGGAATGTTGATGAAGATGATTATTTTTTTATATCATGTGTTCCAATTCTGATGAAGTTGACAAGGAACAAAGGATGGCAATAATATGTAATAATTGCCAGGTAGCTGGTGAAATGGTGAGTGGCTTCTATTTAGATCACTGCCAAAGACTCCTGGCAGATGAATGGTTGGATTTTACTACTTGCTGCCTAAATACCAGTAGCTGGGCATCACTATAAAGTGTGGGATATTTTGCATTTTCCTAATTAACATTGCCTAGAAAGCAAACAGTTTGAAGGAGGCCATGATTATATTAATGTGATGGCTGCTGCAGTCACAAATCTTCTGAGGATTTTTCTGACCTGGAGTATGTTATAATTCCATTCTCTCAGAGAAGCCAAGCCACACAGTTTTTACTGTGATCTAGAGGCTGTAATTCAAGCAAAAGATGTTCTCCTTGTGACTGTGGCTCTGATTTACGGAATACAGACCAGCCAGAAAAGTACGCATATTGTAAAATAGTGTGTCATCATTTTGGAGATTTCAGTTCATTTAAAATAGTGTCAGGCCCAAGAATGACAGAACAATCCAGTCAAAGTGCAATAGTTTATTTGCTTACATCATCTAGACAAAATCTTGTCAGACTAAATCTATACTACTCTCATCTTAACAGAGATTCCCTGGGAGAACGTAGGGAATGTCTATTCTAAATCTATTCCCCTTCTCCAATCCAGCTCCAGGTAGTGTCTTTGTCCTTGATTAAAGGCAACTGAAGAGCCTGTTTTTGGAGTCAACACTGACTCAAAGTCACACACACACACACCCCAAAAAAAGGCAAATCAACTTATGGAAATAGAAAACTTGGGCAAAATAAGATTTGAATAAAGCCATTCTCTATCTCTCAAATAGGCAAATAAAAGGTTCCAGTGTCTCATTTTTGTCATATTCATACTTCAATCCATCAAGCTACCACCCCTTACTTAACCCCACAAAGGACTACGCCACCATTATTGTAATACCATTGGGAGTCACTGGGGGAGAGAGGGAGCCTTTAATTTCCACCCTTCCACTTACCATATCTTCACTGTTTTGGGATGATTGTGACAGCAAATCACATAGCTTAAAGTTGCTGAGGTCGAGAAACTTTGGTGTCACAATATCCCTAGTGTCCCTTAAAATTGCACAATGTTTTGGCAAGGATTTCCTTTCTTTAATCAGCATGGCCTAGGCTTAAGGATAAATGGAAACTTTTGAATTTTTGCCTATGAAGCTTACTAAGAAGCATGTTAAGTACTGGGAATATTACCTGTATTATTTCTCATCATGCTGAAAAGCACACCCTGTTGAAAGACTGATGCTATATAATAGATTACCATTATGAAACTGGTAAAAAAAAAAAGGAATGTATGTTTCATGTTTGTGTTTGTTATGTTTTGTTGTTTAAAAAAATAAAAAGAATAATAAAAAAAGAAAGGAAGGAAGGAAGGAAGGAAGGAAGGAAGGAAGGAAGGAAGGAAGGAAGACTGATGCTATATTCTTTTCAATTGACTCCTAGGGAAACTATGCTCTTGAGGAGAATATCCTTGGCCTCAAGGCAAAATTCTACCCTCTTCTTCTCCTGGTAATTCTTCCCAAGCCAAATGGAAGAGTGGCATTTTGATAAGATTCCTGTGTTGAAGCCACTATGGTTACTGTGACATTTTCCTCCACCAGGCTAATTAGCTAGCCTTTTGTTTTGTCTCTGAAGCAACAATCACAGCTGATTAACAGTTTTTAAGAGGCTACTGTACTTCATGTTCTCTTAATGTTAGTTTTCAGTGCTTGTCATCCCAATATTCACTCAGTGCACCCTCATGGGGTACCTTGGGATGTTTCCATGAATGATATTGCCACACAGAGAGATTCTGCCTCTGGATTGTACTCTCAGGGATGAAAAAAGAGATATTTTCTGCACATCCTCTGCTGGTCAGAATAAGTACTGAGGGTATATTTATGAGGTAGGAAAAGAGACTGGATCCCAGAGTTTCCCTTAAAGGTAAAGGTAAAGGTTAACCTTCACACATATGTGCTAGCCGTTCCCGACTCTAGGGGGCAGTGCTCATCTCCGTTTCAAAGCCAAAGAGCCAGCGCTGTCCGAAGATGTCTCCATGGCCATGTGGTGGGGATGACTAAAAACCAAAGGCTCACGGAACACTGTTACCTTCCCACCAAAGGTGGTACCTATTTTTCTACTTGCATTTTTTACATGCTTTCGAACTGCT
>JANHFM010004694.1:69147-80465 GCA_032468115.1 Grayia smithii | reverse complement strand
TCCAGGAGGACTCCCAAGTTGCGCACCCTATCAGAGGGAGTAAGCAACTCCCCTCCCATCCTAAACGATGGGGGCTCAAGATCCTGAGATGCCGGCAGCCACAGCCACTCAATCTTGGAGGCGTTCCTGTCCAGACATCTGCATCTTCTTGGGCACAATGTAATCTTTCTTTGTTGCAATTCAGTTGTAAGTGGTGAACCATACAAAAGAGGGGCAAGGGTTGAAAGGTCCTCTTCAGTCCCATCAGTGCAGTGACTGCCTACAGTAGCACTGCTATCTGCCAGCTTGCCATATTTGATGAATGGTGTTCTGCTTTTGTCAGACAATCTGTGATAGAATTTATAAAAAAATGAATAATAAGGGAGCCTTGTTTGACACCTCTTCTGGTAGGAAGGCTCAGACAGCTACAGCTTAGATATTCTTATGCATGTTATAAATATTATAGGAAGAGAACTCTTTTAAACTTATTAGCTTTATTAATAAGCTGTAGCCCATACTGGACCAATGGCACTGCACTTTCTCAGGCGTTGGAATGCAGACCCATATTTGCCTGCAGACAACTATGAATCTGCAGACAACTATGAAGCAGATACAAGCAACAAGAAACAACAGGACAATGATCCTAATAAGAGAAACCACCCTGTAACAAATCCATGTATCTACTATCCTCCGACAATACTATCACCATTGCACAACAACACCAGCTAGTACATCAAATTTGAGACACTTTCATCCCCCTCTTCCTCTAGCAGGGGTGTCAAACTGGCAGCCCGTGGGCCGGATGCATCATGCACAAGTCACGCCCACTGCAGCTCCACAAAGGGAAAAAACATCGTGAAATGTCACATGTTGGCAACGTCACACAGTGAGTTTGACATCCGTGCTCTAGTGTAATATGAACCATCATCTGCTAACAGGTGTCCCTTTGAATTTTAATAATAGTGAGCCCAGGATTACAACCCATATTGTACTATGAGACCAAGACCTGCAGCCAATACAGGAGAAGTCTGAAATCCTTTGCAGAGATGAAAATGTTATTAATCTTCTCAGGAGAGCTGAATGTTCTCAATTCATGGGGAAAAAAATTCTGCCACCTTTTTATAGAAAGAGGGGAATCAAAGTATGCAAGATCTGAGTGCCAAAAAGTAGTTACCAGTTACTGCTGCTAGCAGCTGGTATCTCTTAGTTATAGCTTCCTATTTTTTTCATGCAATCAACCACTTATACTGGAAGTTATAAGTTGAATGGTATAATACACATTGAATAGTCACAGGCAAGATATTCAACTGGTACCATAAGAATGGCATGTACGGTTCCTACAAATCTGTCTTGGCCTTGACTCAGTACTAACCAAACCAGGCATTTTTGTCAGGGACAATCTGTTTATTTCTTCCTTTTCTCAAACAAGTTTTGAAGATACTGAATTAGAGCATAACTTTATTTATTTATTTATTTATTTATTTATTTATTTATTTATTCATGATATTTACATAGCCACCCATCTCACTCATCAAGTGATTCTGCATGGCATACAGCAAAGATAAGATTAAGCAATATATACAAATTAATATAATTATTAATGTTAAAAACTTTAAAATTATAAAATTATAAACGCAAAGAATAACAAAGAATAACAAAGAAACTGACTGAAGAGCAGGTGTTAATTACATGGGAGCCATATGTCATTGTATTTGCCCTGATTGTTTATTTATGATAAGTGATCAATATGAATTCTCCTGAATTAAAATTCGCTCTCAAAGAAGGGTTAGTTTTCTTGATCCTCATGCTTGGACATAAAGATAGCATATAAATCATTTAAATAAAGAATTTCTCATCCTCATCCTTACTAGAATAAATAAATAGCTTCCATTCTACTCAAATTGACACCACAGTCACAAAAGGTGCTAAAAGCGGACAAGATAGTTTATTGGCAGAGCAGAAGAACCTGAATAGTCAACATTTTCCAAATAAATATCCTTTTATTCAAAGTCACCAAACCTCCACAAAGGCTTTTTACGGTATATTTCTGTTTTGTAGCACTGAATATTCCTTCCCCAGCAAACTGTTTTTTGAAGGGCTTGCGATTAGAAGTACTTTCTTCTAAAGTAATTATAGGATTGTGCAATTAATGACATAAATGCAGCATTATTTACTCAGAAGTATGTCTCCTTGTGCTCAGTGTTAATTCCCAAAGTTGTACCTACTTGAAGACTGGCAGAAAGCTCTGAAAAAGTTACTGATGGTTACTACAGTAACAACGTTTGTATAATCAACAAATAAATGCATCTCTAATGAGATCAGATATTTTCTAGCAGGAGAAGATATCCCGAGGATTAGAAGGAAAGTATAGTAATCATTTTCTTTCATATAAGTACAACAGATATATTTTAATTATGCTTTAATTGCTTCTCTGTAATTCAAATATATACATTAGCTGTATGACAGATGAAATATGAATCTCAAAATCAAATTATCTACATAGGTAAAGAGAAATTGCTTTTAAGGACAAGGAAGATATATTTCATAGGGCCACTGATAAATAAGACAGAAGTTACTATAATCTTTGGTCAGTCTTGAGGCCTGCAAAGTGCTAATCTTTCTCTCACATTAAAAAAAACTTGACACCATAGTTTTTGAATTTATCAACCTAAAATGTTGCACATTTCTTTTTCTCAACAACATGACTATGATATATATCATTTCCACATAAATTTACCTCCAAAAACAGAGAAGGGGAAAGGAAAATTAATTACAGGTAGTCCTCAACTTACTATCACAATTGGAACTCAAACTTTTGTTGCTAAGTGAGATGATTGTTAAGTGAGTCATGACCATTTTTCTACCTTTTTTCTGCTGTCATTAAGTGAATCACATGGCTGTTAAACAAATTCTGGCTTCCCTCATTGACTTTGTTGACTGGACAGGCTGACTGGGAAAGTTGCAAATGAAAATCACAAGACTCTAAGACACTGCAACCATCATAAATACATCCAATTTAGCACCCAAATTTTGATCATGCGATAGTGGGGACACCACCTCAATAGTAAGTGCAAGAACTGGTTGCGAATCACTTTTTCCAATGGGGTTGTAACTTTGAACTGCCACTAAATGAATGGTTTTAAGTCAAGGACTACCTGTTGCACACATACATACTCAAAACTGCTACTGCGTGTTGGTCAAAATCAACAACTTTAAGAAGTACATACTTCAACTCCCAGAATTCCCCAACAAGGTCCACAACTCCTGCTGAATTTGATAAACACTATAGTAGTTCTATGTTTCTGAAGATGTATGGTATTCCCAGTTATGGCCTATTTGCTTGCTAATCAAACCCATGGGAATTGCAATCCACTAGAACAGAGGTCTTCAGACTTGGCAGTTTAAGACTAGCTGGCTAGAGAATTCTGGGAGTTGAAGTCCACAAGTCTTAAAGCTGCCAAGTTTGAAGACCTCTGCCCTAGCATGTAGCCTTCTGAGAAATGTCAGCCTCACCTACTGCATTTCATCTCCTATTCCTAGGTTTATAAAGGAAAGAGGAGGAAGGACCCTTCAATTTTTCCCAATCACACATCGCTAAAGTGCTGCTGCCAACTTTCCTGTTGCCAGCCTTCCCTCCACAATCATTCAGTGGTGCTGAATAGTGGGAGCAGGCTGAGAAAGGCCACCTTCTCCTATTGCAGCTGGGGTTGAAAGCAGGAGCTAGATCAGGATTTAGTTCCTGAGAGGGACCCAAGAGAACATGCATTGACCAGCCTGTGAACATATAAACTATAATAGCATTTAATTCTGGGCAATCTCAAGGTCACTTGGTTATACACACTGAGGAACTACAGAAATTAATCCTGCATCAACATCTATTTTGCAATGGATGACAGAAATCAATTGAGAATTAATTCACTGGATATGAGTGATGAAGTGCCTTTGAGGAAAAATCAGGAGCAGCAACAATGCCTAGAGGGAGGCTACTGTTATAATTCATCTTCCCTCCAATGAAGCAGATCATGTTAGAGGTGTTTTCCAGTGGTAGCCAAAGCAGGAGCAACTGCACCAAAATGATACGCTAAACTGACAAGTGTCACCTTCATCATTCTTTCCTAGCAAGCAAAGATGCCTCATTAGCCATACAAGGACAGAAGGGAACAGAGAAGGCAGATATACTCCTTCCTTGGACCTGCCGGCCACGTACAGTAAGCCAAGCAGGGCTGAGGCTGGGCTTAGGAATTCCCTGAGAACATTGCCTTGCTACGTGCCCCTCGCCTCCTGCCAAGACATAAAAGTGGACGTGCAGCCCTGGAGAACACCAATTGTAAGCCAAAAAGGATTTTGGCACAGAATTAAATTCTCGTTATAATACTATAGATAGGTCCATAAGGAAACTTTGCTTGCCAAATGTGAGATAAGATGCATCAGAGGAGCAAATTACACTGCAGCTTTCTATGATGAACGCTCAAGGATATTAAACCATCCAAGTCCATAAATGGGATCCTTTCTTCCTATTTTTAGGAAATAAACTTTCTGTTTATTTCAAAAACAGAAAATCTGACTTGGATGTATGTCATAACCCCAATTTTAACATTTCAAAAATGTGAACGAGAGTTTATTGTTATTCATAGCATACGGGATGGGTTTATTTGAGGGACAATATGGAAGTCATGTAAAAGAGAGGGTATCATCAATACAAAATGTTAGGGAAATTAAATAGTACTTATATTCTACTGGTAGTTCCAGGTATGCACTTAATGCAAGTTGCAGGGGAACACTGATAGAGACCAGGGGACAAAAGATATTTCCTGTTTTAAACTTTAAGCCACCATATGTATACATTTAGCAGCCAAATTAAGTGAAATCTTGGATGACTATTAGATGCATAGCATTGGCAAAGATGTTCAGCCATATCAGCAATACACATGTGTGTAAGTGTGTGTGTGTGCACGCACACACACACACACACACAGAGGAGGGGGAGTCCTTTACTTATGATCAGTCATTTAATTGAAGTAACAGTGACCTCAAAAAGAGTGCTTTACAGCTATAAAGCACTTCTGGCTGTGGTAAAATGTCATGTCCACACTCTGCAGTCACATGACCATATTTTGGGCACTCGGCAACTGGCTCATATTTATTACCAGTTGCAGCATCCCATAGTCACATAACTGGTGATTTAGACATATTTTGCCAGTTTCTGGCAAAAACTGCCCATTTGGTGAAGATGGATACATTTAACAACTGTATGATTTGCTTAACAACCATGTAATTTGGACTCATGACTACCTGATTTGCTTAATGACCACTGTAAAAGTGATAGAAAAGTAGATCCAATCACATGGATGCCTTGACTTATGACTGCAACTACTTATTGAAATTCCAGTCCCAATTGTCTGTGGGTGCTCCAACATTGGAGATTTTTAAGAAGAGATTGTCTGAAATGGTTAAGACAGGGTGTCAAACTGTCAGCCCATGCGCCGGATGTGTATGTGCAGGCCACGCCCACCCCAGCTCTGTGAAGGGAAAAAACATAGTGATACGTCATGTGACTGCAACATGACACAGCAAGTTTGACACCCATGGTATAAGGTTTCTTGCTTGAGCAGGGGGTTGGACTAGAAGACCTCCAAGGTCCTTTCCAACTCTCTTATTCTGTTTTGTGTAGATAGAACTATGATTTTGAACCATCTACAGACTCTGAGTATTGACTTAACTTTGTTTTATCCTGGAATGAATCCTCTTTGAAGGATCTGAAAAAAGCAACGGGAACTGTGGTAATACGTCATCCTAAGATAATTTAAGGAAGAAGTTGCCTGCATATTTTTATTAATTAAATTTATGTAAATTCCACAGGAATTGAAGCATGTATTTGCATATCCAATTAAGAGTTTTAGCCCAACCAGTAAATACACCCAAGGATGAATTTTTAGATCCCTAGATAAGAAAAATACATACTTAAAAGAACTTCCATAGCTGCCCAGGCTCCCAAAGTTCATAACTAAAGATGAGTCACTGAAGTAATATCAAAAATCTTTTTTGCCTGAAGGTTATGTTCTTATATTAGAAAAACCATTACAGCAATCAAGGTTCCCAGCATTTCTGCACTGTATCTTTAGTCTTCTTTGCTCCAGACTATCCCAGTTTGATTTTAGGTTAAGCTAATGTATTAATTAAGTTGAATAACTAGAAGAATATTCTTTTTGAATCCAGTTGTTCAATGTTATGTTAAACAGTTTTTTAAAGTCTTTGTCAGATCTTCTAGGGAAACTTCCAGTTAATTATTGTGGTATCAGCTGCATCCATGCATTTATAGGAAAAGAGGCATGATGACGATATGACAGTATTATGATGCAACCCTAACCCTCTTGTGCATGCACTAAAATTGAACAACAGACAAAAGGGGTGGGGTTTGTATCATGATGCCATATCTGCCATCTTGCCTTTTTTAACCTTTTAATCACCACTGAATATACTACTTTCATCTTTCACCAGTTCCTCTTTTCATTTCTTTCTTTCTTTCTTTCTTTCTTTCTTTCTTTCTTTCTTTCTTTCTTTCTTTCTTTCTTTTTTGCTTAATTGCTAAGCAGAAAATCCCTATGGATTCTAGTACAAAGGGGTAAGAATCATTGCACTGCAGGTATGGATTTCTCAAATTTTTGACCTTTGCTCTCTTTCTGCTGCCCACCCCATTTGAAGACACCCAAGACTGTTCTTATTCCAAACATTTGCATCCCCTGGCCAGTTTTATACAAAGGTGGGAAGAAGGCACAGCTTCAAATAAATGGCATTCTTGGCATTATAGTAAACTTATAGAAATTCAGTTTTGTTTCTTAGGTGGTATAGGAAATAAATATGAAAGACAAAAGTAAAAGTTTACTAAGAGCTCACAATATCCACCCAGGGCAGGGGCACTTTTACTTCTCCACATTCAGTTTGTCTTTGCTCGGGTCCTTTCTAGTCTACACTGTTTGCACATCTACTGTCTCACTATTGCCCAGCCATATATATACTGCAGGGGTGGATTCTACCCACCTTCGCTACCGGTTCTCTTCATGTGCGCGCGTGCACAGTAACAGGGGGTTTAATTCACTGGGAAAAAAAATTCTGCGCATGCGCGATAGCAGAGGTCAGTCCTGGTGGATAGGGCCACGAGTTCGGAAATGCACCAGGCTGATGTGATCGCAACCAGAAAGGCCACTTAAGGGTGAGGAATCTGAGGCTCGCCGTGTGAAGAGGCTCAAAGGGGGCTTCGGTCAAGGCCTGCAGAACCCTGGGCAAATCCCAGGTGGGACACCAGTGGATGACAGGGGGTCACAGATTGTGTGCCCCATGTAGAAATCTGCAGATGATGGGGTGCTGTGATAGGGCTCCGTCGTCTATGCCTGACAAGACTGTAGAGAGGGCAGCCACCTGTCTCCTAATGGTATTATGCGCCAGACCCTTGTCGAGGCCATCCTGTAAAAATTCAAGCACCTGCGGAATAGAAGCAGTAACAGGGTTAATGTCGCGCGCCGCTTGATATCAACACCTGCCAGGTAGCATTGTGCAGGTGGATGGTGGATGGCCTCCTGTCTGCCTGGATGGTTCAAATGACCCATGCAGAGAAGTTCCCCCGTTTTAGGAGGACCCCTTCAAATGCCAGGCGGTCAACTGGAGCCACTGGGGATCCGGATGAGAGATGACCCCCTGGCTGAGAGAGATCCTCTGTGGGGGAATCCTCCAGGGTCTGGAGATGGACAGGGACAATAAGTCCACGAACCATGGCCTCCTCCGTCAGTAAGGTGCTACCATGATGAACTCTGCCCCCTCCGATATGAGCTTGTGTATCACCCTCAGGATGAGGGGAAGCAGGGGGAAGGTGTAGAGGAGGCCGGGCGGCCAGTCACAGTGGAGGGTGTTGACTCCCTCCATTCCTGGAGTCGGAAATCTTGCGAAATAGCGAGGGAGCTGTGCATTGATACGGGAGGTGAACAGGTCCACTTGGGGTAGGCCAAACCGATGAGTGATGTCTTGAAAGAGGGCTGAGTGGAGGCACCACTCTGAGCTGTCCACCATGCTCCTGCAGGAAGTCTGCCTGGGTATTCAAGGATCCAGCAATGTGTTCTGCCCGGATTGATAGGACATTCGCCTCGGCCCAGGTCCCCAGACAGAGGGATTCCTCCTCCAGGAGGCTCTTGGACTGGGTGCCACCTTGGCGGTTGATGTGCGCCTTTGTGGCAACGTTGTCCATGAAAATCAGAATGTGATAATTCCGGACTGACAGCTGGAAGTGTCTCGGGGCAGATGTATTGCCCTCAGCTCTAGCCAGTTGATGTTGTTTGCTAGATCCTCCACCTGGGAGTCGAGGTGGGCCCCCAGCCATAAAGGCTTGCATCCGATGTGAGTTGCAGCCTGCTTGGTTCCTTGAAGAGTGTTCCTCTGTCCATTGCTGGGGACATCCACCAGCAGAAGGACTGGCAGACTGATAGTGATATTCTGACTAGGGTCTGCGAAGCTGATGTGCCGTTTCTTTGATACTGTAAGAGGAACCATTGTAGGTGGTGAGAATGCAGCCGGGCCCAAAGAACCATTTGAATGCTCCAGAATGCTCTGGAATGGGGCAGCCATTGAAAAGCGTGCACTATCAGCAGCACGGGCCTGTGGTGACATTTGCGAATGCTGATTCTCAGCTGAGTCTATCAAAGGGTCTTTAAGGCAAGCGAGCCCAACAGCTGAGAGGCAGGAGGTGGAATCAGCTGACAACCAGGTGATTGGTGCTGAGGTGGCCGCTGAGGGAGGCAAACAGTGGGGGGGGAAGAAGGTGTGATTAAACGCAGCCTCTATGTCAGAATTTGCCAAATCAAGTCCAAATAGGCAAGTTCAAATGCCTTGAGCATTCCTCTGAAGTAGGACTGCGGCTACTGCGACATCGCTGGCATCTGCTTGGACTACAAAAGGTTTGTTTGGGTCCGGGTGTTGGAGAATGGGCTCTTCAGCAAAAAGGCGTTTCAGTCTCTCAAATGATTTTTGGCAGTCCATGGTCCACGCCAGGGTTTGGCTTGGCTTTGGCCTGGGGGAAGATGGGCCTGTTTTAAGCAGGTCGGTCAGTGGAAGAGAAATTTCAGCGAAAGATGGGATGAACTGTCTGTAGAAACTGCTTTGTAGTTGCTTCCGAGTGTGGGGTGGTTGCCAGTCTAGCACTGCTTTTACTTTGTCTGGGTCCATCTCGATGCCACTGGAAATCCGGTAACCTAGGTAGTCTAGGGACTCCTTGTGGAACTCTCATTTAGATAGCTTTACGTAGAGTTTTGCGGCCAGTAGTTTCTTTAGGACTTGTCTTACTAACTTGATATGCTCTTCCAGGGTTTCACTGAAGATAAGAATGTCATCAAGATAAACAAGAACGCCTTTATACAGGTGTTGATGGAGAGTCTCGTTGATCAGTTGATCATGAAAACTGCGGGGGGGCCCTGTAGGCCGAAAGGCATGACTCGGAACTGGAAACTCCCGAGGGGTCAGTTGAAAGCTGTCTTCCACTCGTCCCCCTCTTTGATGCACACCCTGTAGTAGGCTTCTCTGAGGTCTAGTTTGGTAAAGACCTTGCCTTTTGACAGGTGGCTTAACATGTCTTTCATTAGGGGTAGGGGGTAGGTATTTTGTATGCATACTGCGTTGAGAGAACAGAAGTCACAACATAATCTTAAGCCGCCATCTTTTTTTTCTTTGAATAGTACAGGGGCTGCCATGTGGGATTTGGTGGGCTTGGTGAACCCTCTAGCTAGGTTGTTATCGATGTAGTTTCTCAACTCAGTCATTTCTGCAGGTGTCATCGAATACATCCTGGGTTTTGGCAATTTTGCCCCGGGCTGCAATTCGATGGCACAATCTGTAGAATGGTGGTGGGGGGAGGAAATTGCACTCCTTTTTGCTGAAAACCTCAGCTAGGTCTGTATAAGCTTTAGGGATCTTAGCTGCCCCTGGTGGCTTGTCTGCTGTGGGACCTGCCACTTCTGGCCTGTGGCCACTAGGGGTGGAGCAGTCCCCAGTGTGTTGGGAAGAGGGTAGTGGGCCAGGTTACAGTATGATCTTCCGGTACCCATCTTCCCATTTAATGGTGGGGGCCCATTTGTCTAGCCAAGCTAGTCCCAGTATGATGGATTCTGCCATTTTGCTAGTCACTATGAACTGTATGAGTTCTTGGTGTCCCGCAAATTCTAGTTTAACTAGGTCGGTGACCCCCCAATGAGTGTGCCTTCGACCTGAGAGAAACTTATGGGGTATTTTAAGGGGCTTGTTGGGATTCCCAACTGTTCAACGATCTATGGCCCAATCAGGTATCTGGTACAGCCTGTATCCACTATAATTTTAAACTCCCCTTGCTTTCCCATTTCTAGCACTGTAAGTTTCACTTTAATGGCAAAGAGGGGGATGGGTTGACTCATCATTGGGTCTTCATCAGCGGAGTCATCGTCAGAAGGGTTGTTGTTGGCTGGAGGTTCTCCGCACTTTTCAGTGGGGAGAAGGACCTCTAAGGCTTGTGTGGTGAATCAGCTGGTCTCTGGAGGCTTTTTGGGGGTCCTCCTTCCTTGGACAGAGGTTGCTGGGCATTGTTGAGATACGGGAGCTGGGGCTAGGCATTCCAATGCTCGATGTCCTGATTTGCCACAGCGGTAGCTTTTGATTGGTCCTGTTGCTGGAGGTGGGTGGGCCTCAGTTGGTTTTTGTGGTGGGCATTTGGTTGGGGCTTTTTGGGGTGAAGGTTTGCGGGAGGGGGTTCTTCGATGGGGTTAGAGTTCTCTGTCTAGTGCCATGGACGTGGTATACCAGTCCTGGAGCCTTTTTGGAATCCCCCGGATTGCACAGGCGCGTCTGATTTTAGGATCTATGGCATCTTTGAAGTATTCCAAGAGGATGTGTTCTGTCCAATGGCCCAGATTTCCTGCCACTCATTTAAAATCCCAGACAAAGTCTCTTAAGTCTCGATTTCCTTGTTTTTATTTCGTCTTCATTTTCTCCAATCCGGTCCGGATTTTTGAAGCGGCCTCAGAGGCTTGCTACAAAGCCATCAATGTCTGCTAATTCCGGAGCTCCTTCTTGATGGAGCTGTGCTATCCAATTCACAGCCTCCCCCTCCTTCATTCCGTTTGCAATTGCATCCACTAACTCATGATCAGAGTTGTATAGATGTCCAAAGAGATCGATATGGGACAAGATTCTGCTGAGGAACTATGGCAGTTTGGCAGGTGTATCATCAAAAGTGGCATCGAAAAGGTTTCTGGTTCCGGCTGGGGCGTCGTCGGCAGCGTTTCTGTGCGCTGCCAACGCCCGATCCTGTTATCGGGAGATCTCAGCGC
>JANHFM010004694.1:33627-47549 GCA_032468115.1 Grayia smithii | reverse complement strand
AGCATAGCTAGAGAATTCTGGCAGTTGAAGTCCACAAGCCTTAAAGCTGCCAAGTTTGAAGACCTCTGCCTTATACCATTCTGGACAAATGGCTGTTCCGTTTCTTCTTGAAAACCTCCAGTGTTGAAGCATCCACAACTTCTGGAGGCAAACTGTTCCACTGACTAATTGTTCTCACTGTCAAGAAATTTCTCCTTAGTTGAAGCTCTCTTTGATAAGTTTCCATCTGTTACTTCTTGTCCTGTCCTCAGGTACTTCGGAGAATAGGTTCACCCACTCTTCTCTGTGACAGTCCCTTAAATATCAGAAAACTGCTATCATGTCATCCCTACTTTTTCTAAAGCCTTTTTGCTAGGCTAGACATACCCAGTTCCTGCAACCTTTCTTCATATGTTTTAGCCTCCAGTCCGCTAATCATTTCTGTTGCTCTTCTAGAGTCCCAGCATCTTTTTTTGTATTCTGGATGCAGTATTCCAAGTGTTGCCTCACTAGTGCAGTATAAAGTAGTACTAACACTGCATGTGATCTTGATTCTATCCCTCTATTGATGCAACCTAGGACCATATTGGCTTTTTTTTTTTTTTTTTTTGGTAGCTGCAGCACAGTGCTGGCTCATATTTACGTGGTTGGCCATTAGGACGCCTAGATCCCTCTCACAGTTACCGTATTGAACAAGTTACCACCTGTTCTATACCTGTACATTTTGTTTTCTTGTTAAGTGTAAAACCTTACTTTTCTCCCCTTTTAATTGCATTTTGTTGGCTAGAACACAGTGTTCAAATATGATTAATAATGATTAAGCATATATGACAAAAATATGAGATTTCCTTGAGTCACTTGCCAAAAATATCTTCTTTTGTAGGAATTTTCCTGAGTGGAAATGAAGGGAAATGTCCCCTACAGAGCTACCACTAATTCTCCAAATTCTTATTGAATTCCCCAATTTCATTTACATTTTTTTTATTTTGCTCATGCAGTTCCCCTCATAAAAGTTATGGGTTTTTGTCCTTGAAAATGGCCAGGTAAACAAGGCCATGGAGAGTGAGGATGACTGACATTTGTAAGTTATTTTCTCCTGTTTTCATGGGAGGGGGATTATAGAAATATTTGTTAATGAGAATGCTCAAATGCACTGAGAGTTGATACAAAAGATGTTCAACTACTGGCCAGCTGGAGGCAGCAAGAGTTCTTCCAACTCCCAAATTGCAAAACTGATTAATACTATAGTCCTATGGATATCAGCACAAATACACACAGAGAAGATGGGGAGGACCCTTTTGTGCCCTAAATATCAGACTAGAAAGATCACTGATCTTTCTTCAACACTTCAAACATTACAAGCTTTAAGGCCCTTAATAGTTGAAAGGATGAGTATCTTTTTGCAGCCTATCAAGAAGCACATTCAGAATGGTGCCCCAAAATGGGCAAAAGCAAAAATTGGGTGGCACAGAACTCTCAATACATATTTATTCTGTCTTTGCCCATCTTGTTTTTGGTGATATGCAGCAAAAAGGGATTGACTCAATTGCCAAACCTTGCATGTTTACAATTTGTTCCTCAATCAATCAATCAATCAATCAATCAAATGTGATTGATCTATCTTCCTGTAATTTACAATCTTTGCTCCATCCCTGAAGTTTAAGAGGACTGTATAAAGTAGACTATGACCTTGTTCTGTGTACCACATTTGCAGAATTATAGTACATCAGCAACTTCTTTCTGAAAACTGAACAACTCTATATATCTCAACTTCTACTCAGTCATATGCATCCTTTGACTCAGCAATTCTGGTCAAGGTCTTCTATTGGTAAAATGCAGTATTGCCTGGCAGCAAACCATAGATTTTGCGTTGCTGGGATTTTTTTTCAGTGCTTTTATTTTGATAAAAGCATGTCAGTAAAACATTGGATTCCTGGCTTTGCTATTCAGTGCTTCAATACATTTTTAATTAGTGCTTGAGAATTAAGACAAACTATTGAGAAATTATCTACTCTTCAGATGTCTTGTTTGAGGAATGGAAGGGAACCTTTGCCTGCCTCTGTTAATCTAGCTTCAGTTGTGTCCCATTCAACCCCCAGGAGGAACAACTCAACCTTCAGCCCTTTCGTTTTCATTGATTATTGGCTAAGGAGTTAAGGATGTCAATAACCAATGACAGCTCGGCTGGAGGCTGAGCTGTCTTTCCTAGGAGTTGAATGGGACACCACTGAAGAAGGATGCCTTTTTGTCTGATGAACCAAGGTCACCCCAGGAAAAGGGAGGCTAATGAAAACAAGACCAACTGACTGTAACACTCTAAGCCATTAATGGTACTCTGATTCTACATATTCAAGCGGGCTTTTTCATAACTGTTGGGAAATGAAGTTGGGGTTGCTGCCTATGCTTGGGAAGGGTAGCTGCAGCTAGGCAGAAACATTTCATACATTCATTTATTCACTTGATCACTCACTCACATTTCTTTATTCACAAACATGCAAGCCAGTGTTCTACCTGCCTGTAAAGCTTTCAAGCACTGTGCTGAAATCCAAAGGCAGTTTCACACTACCTAGGCCCTTAGCTTACAAAAGCAAACCTAAGGCAGAGAGGAGAGGGGTGTAGGGGGAAAGGAGACAGCAAAGAGCATTGCAGATGGGGAAGGGAGGTGACCTTTGGAGACTGACAGCTATTTCAAGCAGGCAAGTCAACTGCCAGGACTACAAATTATGGTGAGCAGCATATCCTGGTGGGAGTCCTGCTTGGAGTTTTCCAGGAGCTCAATAGCAACTGGAGGAGGAGCTAGCCACACTGAAACCACACCTCATCCCTTGTGTAAGATCTTTTGGAAGGAAGCAAAGGTTGTATGCCACTTTAGAGACTATTAGGCTTTTGCTTGAACTAAGTATTAAAGGGCTGAGTATTGAAGACATATTAACATCACTTTGCAAATCCTAGAAGGGTGGAGAACAATAGTCTAATGTTGGGAAAGATGTGTGTTGCAATAAAGCACGGTGTACAGATTTGCTATGCACTGGTGTGCTCAAACCTTGTAAAGCATAGAATCCTTACAACATCATCCTTGAAAGAAAAAACAGTTGAACATTCTTCTTATATCAGGCCATTAGCTTTTATGTCCATTTGCATGAGCAAATATTGCTTTGAAGTTTGGAGGTGGGACAGCATTTCAGATGGTTTGATCTTTAAGACAGGTACAAAAAGTCATCTATTCAGAAATCCCTAACACAGCTTTCTCCCCCTGAGGGATCTGCTTGCCTTTCAACCTGATTTGTTTGCTGCAAGAAGATTACAGTTCCAAGTTTCTTCTAAAAACCATCGGAATTTCTCTTTAAAATGTTTCCCAGAGAATATATCTCCAGCGTACACCACAAACAAATAAGTCTCCTGATAATCATGAGAAAAATATTGAGCTCATCATTTTTCATAAGGAAACAGAAATGTTGCCTGTGAGGTTTTATCAGAAAATACAGCATATTACTACACACAATTCAGCAATTTCTGAAACACAAAAATTAGCTTGCTTGGAAAGACATGAAAGTAGTTTCCTATTAATCTTCCTAAAAATGTTGCCAAATATCTCTAATATATTCAAAAACTCTTTTTCTCTCCATGATTGCAGATTTGACCCTGTCGCTCAATCCATCAAGCAGCATCAGGATGGATTATGATTACTTTAGTGGAACATTTGGCCATAATTAAAACTATTGGACTCAGGATGTGACAGCATTGGACTCTCTGGGAAAAAGCTAAATAATCTTCAGAAAGAATTCTGTCATCGTTTATTTCTGGCTTTAATGAACTGGAGGAAAATATAAGCAAATGTCAGGTGAAATCTTAAAGTCTTTCTAGCCCTTCCAAGCTTGTTGAATATACATTTTGTGAAAGATTGTGAGGAGGCTAGGAAAGGAAAGGAAGCTTAAAGAGTTAAGATAGAAAGCTTATCTCATCAATGACGATGTCCCAATTTATGTGGCAAGAATCCTGGAAAAAATGTTTGAAATCATTCATAGATTCCACCTTAATTAATTCAGTCTAAATGAAGGTAGAAATTTATTTTGTCCAAGATTCTGAAGTTATTCCAGGCTGGGGTAGATACTTTACTGAAATCTATATATTTCTTGACCTTGTCCAGATGAGTGTCTGGCTTGAGAGAGAGACAAGAAAATTAGCTGTTCATAGCACAGTAAAGGAAACACGTAAACGTGATTTAATGCCATAGTAGCACAGCTGGGCCTTTAGAGTGAAGACTGAAATTTCAAATATCCTGTTCCAAAAACTCTCTGGGACCATCTTACCTTGGTATAACTGATTGGCAGTTGTTATTATCATCAGTATTTTCTGGGGGCACACAAAGGATGACCTGGATAATGTTTTCCTACTGGATTAAGAAAAGAGGCTTGTTAAAGCCTTGAAGAACAATGCAATGGGACAAAGAAGAAATGAAGAAGAATCATATCCTACAATACATGAATCAACTAAAGATTAAGACTTGTAGAAGTAAAAAGAAGTAACATTAAGTTGCTTTATTTGATCAAAGCTAAAATAAAATATGTTGTTACTTCTGGCAACACTTTTGGGACTTTCTGCAGAGGATTGAAAAGTTAATGTTTAATAAATTTGTTTATGGGATGTGAGAAGATGTTTGTAACCTTAGAGGGTATGAAGAATTACTAAATTTCTTTATGCTTCTTGTGATGAAAGTTGGAAGTAAGTTCTTTATATATTTCTTTTTTTTATTTATCATCTTTTGTTTTTATTTATCATATTCTTCCTTTCCTCTTCTTTTTTAATTTGTTTATTTGCATATTTTTCTTTATTTTCTTGTAGTTTGTATTAAATTTTACTATTATAAATATTATAACATTATATATGACAGAGTAGACAATTTTCCATTTGCAATCTTCTGTGTGCCCACATAATTTCTTCTATCTTTCTTCATGCAACAAAAAAGCCAGGAACGGCACTGAGCTCTCTTCAACCTAGTAACTATTTCCTATGGCATTTGGGAAGAAAACTCAATATTGCTTGAGACTGCCTAGAATAGACATTACTCTTGTCTTGGACATTTCTTCCCAGAGAAGAGGCTCTGGGAATACAATATATATGTTTGGCAATGTCGGCTTCTTTTAGGGGCATCTGACCATGGGAAATGGGAATTTAAATCAAGGCATCTCCAATCCTAGTTTGATATTAATGGTGAGGCTGACTTAGTGTTTTAGATTGTCAGATTTTGAGATGTTCTTGTTCTGGCTCTAGAAAATTATCACAATAGGAGGAATTTGGCAGAACCACTAGCCCTTGTACAGATAAATTAGGCATACTTTCATCTTTGACTTCTCTGTCAAGTGATTAGAAGATCATCTACTCAAACATATCCTCTCCAACAAGGTTGATTTGAAAGACCAATGCTAATTGTGGTGCTATGTACCTCACTTGTAAATTCATCCTAGCTATAAGATTGACCAACATTATGGTATCCCCCAAGCCATGCTGGCATCAAAATAATGAAACATGTCATGATGTCATGGCATAAATGTCTCCATTACGTAATTATGTCTTCATAGATGTCACAGCATTTGCATGATGTAATGCACATTTTGTCACTTGCCTTCATCAATGGAAAAAAGTCTTTACAAATTGTGTTATGTGAAATTTCTTGATCTCATATTCCAATTCCTTTATTTTAAAGCATCAGTGGAGTTTAAAGTAATCTTATACTCTCATTTTAAACTTATTATTGAATATTTTTACTCCAAAACAAAGGAAGCTCTTTCTAAGAGCTTTGTTCTGGGATTTAGGAATTTATGTATCAAACCCTGGGATTGCATGAGGCATAGTTTATAAGTAATGATCGTTAAATTAGTTCCCTTTTAGAAAAGAAGATAGAGCTTGTCATTAATAATTACCTATAGAAAAATCTTTGACTGGAACTAGGGCAGGCCTAAGCTCTTTTAAGTTCCCCTGTATTCCAAATGGAATAAAAGTTAAACAAAAGGAAAGGAATGTGGTTCCTTTTGCTGGAATATAAAAACAGAAATAAGAAAATGTTTCCCCCATTCGCCACACACAAAGTCTGAATCTTGAAATAAAGCTATTAAAACCAGGTTATCTAAACCACATTATGTCTGCTATTAAGAACCATAGAAAGCTGGAATTCACTGTGAGAGGATTTATATTGTTAGTGTACTCTGCAGGAAATCCAGATTTCTTCCTGTTTAATATCTATATGGAAAAATTAGAATGAACCAGAGAAAGCTAAAACACAGTAGCTTAGACCAAAAAAAAAGTGATTCCCATTATTACTATTAATGAATGTTGAGTAATAATGTCATTATTTAGCTGCAAATAAATATATATTATACCAATTCTGGTAGGCATAAAACTTTATGTTCTTATTCTTGTCTACTTCTTATTCTAACAAATTGGATATAGAAGTGCATATTATGTTAAATAATATTTTAATAGGAAGGAAATTGGTTCATGTTATTATTATTTAACAAAGCTCTTTCCTAACCTACAAGAATAAGAAAACAGAGGGCGCTTTTGTGCATAGAGTTCTTGACTATTATGGAACTCTTTATAAGAATAAAACATCCTGCAAACAGTATATTGTTTCCTTGTTGAGATAGGGAGATAAGCATTGCTGCTGTACTGTATCCTTATTCCAACCAGTCACTGAAAAAAATATGTTTGCACAGTTTCTGACTTATCCAGAGCCTAACTCAAGTTACTAAAATTCTTGTTGAAACAGAAACTACAGTAAATGTATTGGAATAATAAAAGGCTAATTTCTAGAAATAGTTGAACATTTCTCCAACAGACTGCAGAGAAATCCTATCCTATGAAGTGCAAAGAGGCCTTAAAGTGTTTTTTCTAATGTGTGCACATTATTGTAGATTCAGGAAAGGGAAATCATGCCTCATTAGTTCACTGGAATTCTCTTTGGAATATTAATGCTAGGACTGACAGAAGAAAAATAGTAAACACTATCATTGGGATACATCAGGGAATTTAACAAAAATATCACATATTGGATGAATGTGTAAAAAAGAAGTTGAACATTTCCAATGGTTTGAATTATATATGACAGGTATAAACTTAAAGCACAGGAATTAGCATTAGTCTGCTCTAATTCTTCAGAAATTTAGCAGAACACTTTCTTTGAAATGCTTGGACAACTAATAATGTTCAGGCATTAATCTATTATTAGATTAATAATTAATAATACTATCTTATTGTTTGTATAGTTGTGGCAACTTTAAATATGGAGAAGATAACTTGCATTTCAGTGAAACAAAGTATCTACCATGGAACCAAGAAAGATGAAGATTCTACTGTATGCAGATTAAATTCAGATAGATTAGATAGATTAGATAGATAGATAGATAGATAGATAGATAGATAGATAGATAGATAGATAGATAGATAAATAGATAATGGACGGACGAAGAGGCAGGCAGGCAGATTTTATCTGCATAGGCAGAATCTTAACTTTTCTTGGTTCCATTTTGAACTTGTAAAATACAGCCTCTTTTTCTTTTTGATTTTTGTTGTGAGGGACTAAATTATAAAAAATACTATAGCATAAGTTATAAGAAAACAATTTTAATCAGTATGTTCAAATGGCACATGTACACACATATAGGAACTCATAAAATCCTGACAATCGTTTTGAGGTTGTTAACAATGTATTTGAAACTTACACAATTCCTATAATAATATAAAATTCCTGATTGGAAGAAGACTCAATAGAAAACAACAGCAAGGAGGGGGAATGTGAGAACTTGAGTTAAGAGGAGAATTTTACATCTCAGAGTTGGGGGTGGGGAGGATGCTTCCGCTGAAGCAAGATTTAAGCACAGTCTTAAATAACACAATGTATTAGTGAATGTGCAACTAGCAAGCTGATTTCATAATGTGGAAATGCTCAGTTTTGAAGCATCTGTGGGAAAGAAAGAAAAATTAGGTCAATACCATGACTTTTCAAAGTCATGAGATAGTTGTTCACCTTTCTGCTTCTATATCTCTTTTATCAGGTATTCTCTTCTATTAAGGCACACTTGGATGCTTCGTTAATTACAGCTTATGGGCAAGTATGAATGCCTACAAGCATTCCCCCAATTTTCTTTCTCCTGAACTATGGAAAAGTGCTGCAAGCGATTGCTGCAGGTTTTTTATGTTCTTTGTCCATAACTTCCCACATACCTCAGAAAATGTATATTTTATTTTAGATCTGCTTTTCTGATTGGTAAGGGCAGTCATAATATCTAGCAGGTTTTTTATTATTAAAAGATTAAGGAGGTTAAAATTCATATTTTAGACATGTGCCTGGAGAAAGACTCCAACCATAAATCTCACATTTTCTAAAATATAAAGTGAGCTTTTCATCAAATATAAAGTGAGCCTTTCATCTTGTACAGTATATCCCTTTATTTCCAATAAAAATTCAATAAAAATTGTTGGTGAAGATGGTGGTTAACCAGGGGAGGACTGTGATTGTCAGAATTAAGGAGATGGATAGCTTAATTTCAGCAAATCTGCAGGGTGAGGAAGATTTATAGAGCACAGCTGAGAGGGACATACCCCACTCCTTTATTTGATCAGAGCCCTGCTTGCTTTCCCCAGAAGGCATCAGCTGCACAGGAGGAGCAGAACTCTGATTCCTGCTACAAACAGCAGCAGGAAAAAATGATCTGGTGGAACAATGGTTTTCAACCTTTTTGTCCCAATGGTAAACATTTGAAATTTAGAAGAGATAGACACTCTTAGGAAATGGCTGTCATGCCATAGTGAATGTGGCCAATCACAAAGCAAACAGCAAACAGCACCAACTGCAATCACTCGCCATTTTATCTTCAAAGAGTTTCTTTAGGAGGATCCCAGACCTTGTTGGAAATAATTATCTGGCAAATGTGGGAGATCACTGTTTTGCTTTGCAGCATGCCAGTCTCCCATTCATTTTTTAACAGTAACATCAAGTAGAGCAGGGAGTTAGCAATGTTGTTTCCTGAGGTTATTTTGGGGACCAAATTTGAAAGTGATGTCTAAAGAAGAAGAAGCTAAAAATACTTCCCTCTCCTACTTATCTTTAGAATAGTTAGCTGGGAGAAGAGGAGAAAATATTTGTGTGCATTTTTATGTATCACTCATCAGCTCTTCCAATTTGTAGCAACCAAAGCAGTGAGAAGAAACAAAGCTGCCCCTCCCCCAACTTTGCAACCTGAGCAAAATATTGAAAAAGGTTGTCCTTAGACTGAAAGGGTAAAGTAAAAATACTGCCTTTCTAGAGTAGGACTTCAGTCCCCTTTCCAGCAGACTTAAGAGACCCCATGAGTTCAGTCCTATTTGTCGCCATCAATAGTAGCGATTGAGGCTCCTGGTTCCTGGAATATCTGGCTGGCCATTCATCCATATCTCTCGGATGATGCGCTCCCTTTCCTCTAGCCGTTGTGCTCTCTCAAGCTCCTCAGCTGAAGTAAAGACATTCATGTTCAAAGTCCGTTCAAATAGGCGTTGCCGTCGCACGGACAGGTCTGAGGCGGTATCTGAGTCACTGTCACTCCAGCTACCATCACTGTTGCATGATGGCCTTTGGGTTGATGACTGTTTGCAATCAGTTTGACAGGAGATTTGGACAACTAAAGCCAACAAGGTCAAGAGAAGTCCAATGCAAATCCCAGACACAAAACAGAGGGCAGCTCGTTCAGGGTTTTCTGAAAGATAGAAGAGATTTTCTTTTTAAGAAGAGCAGGAAATATTTTCACAAAGAGAAACCTTGCTATTGATAATAACTATGTTAGCTATTTGCTCTTTTTACAAACCAAAGTATCTGGCAGAACTTAGGCTGAAACATAAAATATTAAGAGAATACAGATGACACACAAATGTGGGTATTTGGAAACTTTAATAATAAAATAAGCAAGCCAGAGCTAACAACTCTTTTTTTCATCTTTGTGGGACACATTTGAAAGAAAAGGTTCTCTAAGTTCAACAGGGGATACAGTATGTCCAAGGATACAATGGGGAGACAGAATGGAGAGGCCGCAAATATTTAGCTTGGCTTGGGCTCTTTGAGGAGGATTGAAGAGTCAAAATTGATGCATAAAGTCTCCCAATAATGCAATGATCCATTAGTATTTGGGCTTTACTGAAAATTGCTAAAAATCATATTTATTAAATATTGACCATTATGCCACTGAATTTCAAAGGCAAAAGATGAAGGCAAAATCTGGGGGTTCTCTGGGAGTGAGTGTACAGGCAGCCCAGAAAGCATGGGAGAAAACTACAACAAATTATTAATTATTGTAATAACACAATTAGCTTTTGCCACATCAAGAAACACTGGTGAAAAGGGGAGGAAAATGAAATAATATTATTAGCGCATGAAAATAATATAACTGGAATAAGATTTGTCAAAATAAAATGTTTTTTGGAGTATCAAACAGATAATCCTTTTCGTAATCCTTAATTATCTAACAAAATATTTTTGTTATGTCTTCTATATTCAGATACCTTTGAGTAATATTATATAAAGATTCAGGCTCTGAAGCAGGGGTGAAATCCAGCAGGTTCTGACAGGTTCTGGAGAACCAGTAGCGGAAATTTTGAGCAGTTTGGAAAACTGGGAAATATCACCTCTGATTGGCCCCAGAGTGGGGTGGGAATGGAGATTTTGCAATATCCTTCATCTGGAGTGGGGTGAGAATGGAAATTTCCCCTGGAGGGGGGTAAGAATGAAGATTTTGCAGTATCCTTTCCCTGCCACGCCCACCAAACCACGCCCACAGAACTGGTAGTAACAAAATTTAGATTTCACCCCTGATTAAATGTTACATATTCACAAATCTTATGTGAATGTTTGGGGAAGAGGAAGATATATATTCACTGAATTGCTTAAAGTAAAAAAAGGAACTAGTATTTTCACCACTACTATGGGCACAACCAGACAACTCTGCTGAAGTCCATGAAGCAGAGAGCTATACCAAAATAAATTGTCCTTCTACAAGGGTCCTTGTAGATCCCTGTTCTGCCTTAGTAATGAGACCAGTGAGTGGTACTGTTCTTACTGTTTTAATTAGAGATAAAGTAAGGAAAATAATTGATGTGTTCCCTTGTCATTGTTTCTCCTGTGACAAAGTGCCACCTGCTCATAGGAAAATTAACTGCCAGTTCTTCTTCTTAATATGTAATGCTGTGAGGATTGGCAAGAGTAGGGGGATTTAAACAGAGGGATTTAGTCACTTGTCAGGTTTCTGAATAGGTTGCGGGCAGGGGTGGGTTCCAAATTTTTTTACTACTGGTTCTGTGGGCATGGCTTATTTTATGGGTGTGGCTTGATGGTCATGTAATGGTGGCTGTGGCTTGATGGACAGTTGAATGGGCGGGGCTTTGTGGTCATGTGGCTGTGAGATTTTGTGTTTCTGTGGTAAGTGTGAATCACCACACAAACACACAGAATCTCACAAAGCCTGCACAAATCTGAACATACAAAAGCAGCTAAAAAGTCCTAAATTTTATGTGACTCTATTTCCTCAAAAAAAAAAAAATACATTTCCTAAAACCAATAACATTTCCCAAAAAAATACATTTCCTAAAAACAATAACATTTCCTAAAAATATTTTTTTTAAAGCATAAAGAAAAAAAACCCAGCCACTTACCCAATTGAAGATACAAGGCAGGCAGGCAGATTCAGTTGCTCGCTGATGAGATGGATACCTTCCACTTCAAGCCAGGCAGGTCTGCCTGCCAGCCCCTTGGGATTTGGCTCCTGAAGGCCAGAGGCTGGAGGCTGTACAAGGCAGGCAGGTAAGGCAGGCTGGAGGCTGGAGGAATGGTGGAAACATTAGGCCACCTGGGATGGAGCTGAGGTGGTCGCAAAGCGTACTATTGGCTAGCAGGGCTCCAAACGATCTCCAGCTGGCTAATAGAGGCTGGGGATTCAGCCTGCCAGCCAGCAGGGCTCCAAGAGAGCTCTGGCTGGCTATGGGAAGCTGGGGATCAGGCCAGGAGGCCAGTAGGACTCCAAAAAAGCTCCGGCAAGCTGGCGATCAGACTGGGTGGCCAGCAGGGCTCCAAGCAAGCTTTGGCTGGCTACAGGAAACCAGGGATCAGGCAAGGAGGCCAGCAGGGCTCCAAGAGAGCTCTGGCTGGCTACAGGAAGCTGGGGATTGGGCCAGCTAGTGCTTACCTGTAGGCGGGAGGAAGCAGCTCCATTAAGGCTCAGGAAAATTCAGCAGAGCAGAATGCATAGGCGCAAGCAAGTCCTGCTGGGGAGGTCACGACTGAGTCATGAGGCGAGTATTGGGCCACGTGGTGAAGAGGTGTATATATAGTGCTCAGATGGATGGGGTGAGTTTCAAGTGGGCAAGTGAGCATTTAGCATCGCTATGCGAGCATCATGTGAGTGGGCGGGGCAAGTGACCAGGCGACTGTTTCAGGGGCATGGCCAGCCAGCTGAACTAATGGTTCAGAACCAAGGCCAAATTATCGCTATTGGTTCTCCCGAACTGGTGCGAACCGGGAGCAACCCACCTCTGGTTGTGGGCATGAAAGTGTCTACGACAGTTGGATATGTTTGCTTGTTTATTTTTTTCTTAGTTTATATTCTACTTTTCTAGTTTATAACCTAGTTTTCCTAGCTTGTTCCTATGCTGCTCCAGTAATGACTGCTTCTGAGTGGCCCCCAAACATTAAAAAGATTAAAAAGAGAAAGGCACTGGGGCACATCTGTGTTAAAGTTAGTTAACCCATCAACCCATATAACCCATCAAAAAGCCATTTTCAGAGAAAAGGCATAGTCCTTTCTTATTTAGCAACATTCCTCAACATTTGACAATGAAGATTCTCAGTTGTCCAGGTAGAGTTGTCTGGAAGCTGAATCATGACAACTGGACTACTTTTCTTGTTGGTTTGAAACATTTTGCTGCTTATCCAAGCAGCTTCTTCAGATTGAAGCAGCAGCTTGGATAAACTGCAAAATGTTTCAAATCAACAAGAAAAGAAATCCAGTTGTCATGTCTCAACTTCCAGATTGTTCAACATTTTTTCACTGAAGGATCAGAATGTTGTCATTTTTTCTCAAGATCACTTCCAATGTACATAATCCTACCATCAATACATTTGCATCCACATCTACATATGCCAAACATGAACTGCAGCCAAAATACACAGAAATCCACTTTTTCCTTCATCCCATTCTTATATAAACTTTCCTAGAGATTCCTTCTCTGTCTTCTTTATCCAAATGTCTATTTCTTTGCTACTTTTTCCCTCAGATGTCTCATTCCCAGCTCTAGCCACTTCTGCTAATTCATATATGTAATCCATTAAATTTTATCCAAGTAATCCCTGCTTTTGTTGCTTTGATGGCTCAACTATACAGAGTTATCTCCAATCCAGTCTTCATCTCTAATTCACCACAGTAGTCTGCAATGAAAGCTTGATGTAAAATATGGATTCAATTTATAGTAGTCTTGTCCAGTTTATTCTCTTTTATTTTATTTTATCCAGTTTATTCTGCATTTCTCAGTTTTGTTTTGTCTTTACTTTTACCTGGTTCATCCCATCTCATTTCTAGTGGAAGAGGTGGAACTGAGCTAGAGTAAATGAGAATTTATGTAGAAAGCATGATAATTTATCATTCCTACAGGAGTAAGATGCACATGCTCATGCAATTATATTAAAAATGTACTTAATGAATGAGTGTAAATGTATTTAACAATGTCTTTAAAAATTGAAGTATGGTTCCAGCACAGTTGTCATCAATAAAAACCTATTAACCACCTGTTCTACTATCCTATTTAGCAACATTTCAATGTCTAATCATTCCATCACATTGAATATATAATTCTTTTTTAAAAAAATATGATAATTGTAGCAGATAATATTCCAAGGATCGTGTGTGTGTGTGTGTGAGAGAGAGAGGGGG
>JANHFM010004694.1:0-12354 GCA_032468115.1 Grayia smithii | reverse complement strand
ACATTAGCTTGTGCTTAATTGTAAGCCGCCCTGAGTCTCCGGAGAAGGGCGGGATATAAATGGGATTAAAAAAAAAAATCATTTTAGGAAATAATAATCAAAGTGTTTACAACAATATTCCTTGCAATAATAATAATAATGAAATATTGCAACCTGGCCATCGAAACTACATGGCTATGGATGAAACGTAACAGTGACACCCATTGTCATTGGGGCACTTGGTATCATGTTCAAGAATTTTATAAAACACATCAAGAAATTGCAACTTCCTGCAATAACACCAGAGGAACTGCAAAAAAACGTGCTATCGGAACATCATATATTTTAAGAAGATACTTGGTTGATACCTAGGACCCTGGCAGCAACCAGTATCAACCATTAGCACCAGTCAATCATATTTGTGACACATTTTTAAATGTTCAGTTGACTGGGTTTCATGTTTAATGAATAAAAGAGATAATAATATTTGTTTAACCAAGTTAATATATCTTCTTTATATCACTGATCCTTTCATGTATTTGGAATCATACTGACCTTAGTCCATTTTAATCTAATGTACTATATTATGCCAGTCCCTCCAATGAATATATAACGTGGATTTGCACAGTATGTTAGACTAGTTTAAAATATTTTGGGTAGTTGTTATTTATTAAACGATATAAGTGCATTTTTAAATATACTAGCCTGTGTTTATGTGCATGTGAGCATCTGAGACTGTTAGATGTTGTTTAATGGGAAGCTGGTGTATGATGTTGATGCTGGAGAAGCCCCTCTTTTTTATTGGTGTATCTATTAATAGAGAAAGCAATCACTTGTTTCTAAAATCATACAAACTAGTCAGTAACTATTTTCAGTTGTTACTAATCAGCAAAAATTACTTTGAGATAAAACAAAAGGCTGTTGTAATGTGTTTCCTTGAAGGAGAGGCAGAAGAGAATTATTTTCAGGAATAGCCTGCCTGACTAGGAAACCCTTATAGGTCTTAAGGGTCTCTCTCCATAAAGCAGTCATACCAGGGCAAGAGGCTCTGATGGGCATGACTGAATCTGCCAGTTCAGCAGCCTCTAATGTATTATAACATGGAGCGTAAATCTGCCTCTTCAGAAGGCTCCTAGCTTCTCAGCACTGTTTTGCTTTCTCTTGCTTTTTGCTTCAATTTGAATATTTTACATACATTAATTGAAGAAGATTTGTGATGCTTCTTTCTAAATATATGCTGCTCATAGGAGACAGAACTTAAATATAAACAGATTTTTAATATAATTACATATATGAAAAGGGAGAGCAAACACAGAAACACATAATGCAATTTCTAATGCTCTAGTAATCTTATATATAACAGGCAGTAAGCCATGCAACCACACTCATCCAAACAGAGCTATCTTATTTGGGTTGCAAAAATCAGACAAACCCTAGCTCTCTATAGCCCTCTGGTGAACATCCATGCTTTCGCAACCCAGATATGGTAGTAACCAATGATTATATATGGCAGGTTACATTAGTATATATTGTAGAATTCAGCAGGAAAAAACAGATTTCTCTGTAAGACAGCATTCCAAAGTCTTGATCAAATCGGAAGCAGAAAAAAGAAAGAAAGCATAGACCTTCTACAAACATAGCTCTGACTGAAACTGAATCCCAAACTGGTTTTATGACATCTTCAGTCATTACTAGATCAGGGGTGGTCTTAGAGAACAGAGATATTTGGGGGGAAAGAAAAATATTTCTTGCTTGCACAAATTGTTACAAAACCAATATTCTGTCAGAAGCAGAAATTATGGAAATTACAGTCGCTCACCCTTTCATAATATGCTATCCTACCCCATAACAAACCATTGCAACTCAAAAACTGCTAGACCCTTGACAGAAAGCAGAAACATATATCCTAACTCCAACATGCTAATAAAGTGCCTTTTCCAGTTGTTAAAAATGCAAAGAAAGATGAGACTTACTAGGATTTTCCCTTATGCAAAGGATAAAAATAATAGAATTCTGAATTTAGTTCATCCTAAATCAAAGCACTCAACAGGCTACCTTTTGTTTAGTTTTAGTTTATCAAACTCTCAAAGAATTAAACAAAAACAGAAAAACAAAAAAAATGCTATGAAGAATTGTTCTGTGGTTACTCAGAATGAATCTGAGGAAGACCAAAGAAAGTTTATTTTCCCAACACAGGCCATTTATTTGATTGTCATAACTTGATGCTCATAATATGGGGAAAAAAAGTATTGTAGACTTCATCACCATGGAGGAGCTCAGAGCAGCCCAAAGCAAGCTACACTACCTTACTGTCTCAAACTGGGGAGATTCATCTGCATTACTTGCTCAGTCCTGATGTCAATACTGCAATGGTAAATAATTTATTTTGCAATCTGGAAATTTACCCAATTCAAACTATGCTATATAATATCATAATATTATATGCATTAGATTGGGAGGATTCCCAAAGTGGGCTGTTTGGTTCAAAATGTAAGATGCCTCTGAAGAAGCCAAAATCTGATGCATTTCTTCTTGGTGCTTCCATGGGAGGAAAAAAACCCTCCCAGGTGGGAAAGAGGATAGATACAGTTCTTTAACTGGCAACTCCTGCTTCTAATCCAAGGAAAATGCCAAAACTTTTTGGCAAAACTGCAGGCTTTCTAGAGAAGGGATATTCACTTTGTTCAATTAATATACAGTATTGCTGGTGTATTCCAGTCAGCATTGCCTGCTACTAAATTGTTTTAGGTACAAGGTTAAAAGAGATTAATAAAACCTGAGGAGGGGTAATGGTAGTCAAAAGAGACAAGATGGTGTCCATGACCAAGCAATAAAAGCCCCAGTCCCTTTGCAGACACCCCAGCTTTGAAGGATTTATATTATGATATCTACTATCTCTGTTTCTGCTTTATTGCCCTTCCTGTGACTTTTGTGATAACTGAACAAACTATAATCCTTTCTTGACTTATTTGTTATACTTCAAGGTACTCTAGTCCCTGCACCTATCCTTTATAGAGTTTTGTAGACATCTTGCAACCATAATACAAATTGCTATCCCATGAGTAGTAAAAACTACAAGTGAATTAGGTTTGCTGCCATAAATCTGAAGACCTCCCCCCATTTCCCCCAATCACATTACCTTAAAGCTTTAGGTAGAGACAGCTTGGTGCCATATATCTTTTTTATGCAATTACTCTCAGCAGACAAACATGTACAGAGATGAGGTGAGGGAAGAAGTAACTGAGCAGAAAAAGGGGATGGGTGGAAGAGAAGTCTTGTTCAGGTGTCATTAAAAGGGTTCATTTCACTTTACAAACAGCTCCTCCTCAGCAACTGCCCGCAAACATTTGCTCCTCTTAGCCATCCCTTTATTCTGCTGTAATCAGCAAATGCAAGACCTCTCCCTCTCTGGGGGAAGAGAACTCATCTGCCTATTGGCTTACAAAGTACCAGCACAGTTCCAAATCAGGCTCTTCCATAGATGAAGGAACTTTGTGAAAACAAACTAACTTCCCATGCTGGTTGAAGAGGGTTGACCAAGAAAATGTTTCACACTCTGAAACTGGTGCTTAGGTCATTGCCATAGGGCACAAGGGTAGGGCTCTGTGACTTCCTCATGTATGTATTAATTTCCTGGGGATCTACTCCTACAGTATGAACCAGTCCTGGCTTTTGCTATTGTATTACTTAGGAACTAGCTCACCTAAAAGACAAATTCCTCTTGAAAAAGATCCTGTTTATTTCAAAGAAGCTCTAAGCTCAGACCCCTGGAGAAATGACTGATGAAACAAGCTAAACTCTGCTAAAGAAAGGAATGATAATATGCTGCTAACAGATTCAGTTATTTGGGTCAAAAAACAGAACTCTCTCAAATTAATTTAGCCTGACAATCTGGATTTCAGCAAGGTTTAACTTACCAGCTGTCATGTGGAAAAAATAATGCTTTGGGCATTTTTCAAAATGCTTTATTACCCAAGGAGAAAAAATCCTAATCAAAAATGTAGTAACTAGTAAGCCTGGAAGAAACTACCTGCTGCTGAAAACAGAGGTGGGATGCAACTTTCCAAAGGGACCATTTTATAGTCAGACAAAACAAAAGAGACTTCAAGAAAGTCAAGGCCAAAGTCCACAAAGAAGAAAAGAAACTTCAGCCATAATTAAGGTATCCTCTGACCTTCCTCTAAGACTCCCTTTTGTTTCTATATTTACTGCACCTAAAAGAGTAACACTTCACTTCCCTTTGCCTGCAAAATTTGTTCATTTCCCTTGCAATTTCACTCTACTTCTCACCTTCAAGACTTTTAAAAACAAATGAAATGAAAGAGACCTCTTACTAAACCACATATCAGAGGAAAGCACCCCATAATGCTCATAGCTGAAGGTCCAGATCTTACCTTCCAATCCTCAAGATGGACGAGAGCTTACCAAAAACATAACTTGGGCCAGCTAGGGATTCATTCAAGTTGGCTCTGTACAACATAAGCAATTCCGCCTGTCTCTGCTGTGCTTGCCGGAGGGAGAGCTGTGCAGCCAGTTACAGTAGCTGGTTTCACAAAGTGGAAAACAAAGGGCTGTAGCCAGTAACAAATGCTCCACAAATGCTACACCTGTTTTCTCAACAGAAGATCCCAAGAAGACAATGGCACTCAATGTTCTCTGAGCAGCAGACTTCCTAGGTGAAGTAGTTTTTTTTTCTCCAAAAATCGTACAGCCTAGAGCAAATTGATACCAGCTGAATTAATGTTAATTGATTCACTGGCCTCTCTACACAGACACACAGGTTTTCTAAAACGTAAAAATATTTGATTGGAGCTGGAGCAAAAAAAGGCCTTCTCTCATTTCCTTCAACTCTCTCCCCCTGCCTTTCACTGCTTTTCCTCCCAACAAAATATACATGAGATGGTGCTGACACAGAAAGAATGTTAGTGTGTTAGCACTCACCAATGGACTTGAAAAGAAAAACACTCTTTACAGTCAGCATGAAACTGATTGCACAAAGGATTTTATTGTATTGTACAATTCTCTTGTCTCACAGAATTTTCCTGGGGGACAGGGGGTGGGGGTTGAGGAACCTAATAAGGTATTTTTCACTTTGTGACCGTCCTGTGCATTTTCCCCACCATTTTCATATTATTTTCTTCAAACGCAAATACACACATGATGCCAAGGCCAAATGGCTGCAATATCTGTCTGTCCAGCAGTGGTAGTCTGGGAGCCATATGTTTAGAAATAGCCTTGCATTCTACAGATGGCCTTCTTGCTATTTTCCAAGTGATTTTGAACATGTCAACATCTTTGAAGTACCACATGCAACAGTGGAACTGCTTAGGGCATTAGCCACCAAGTGGCAGCAAAGAGGTAGGAAATACATTAATGGTAGGGCAGAGGGTATCCTTCTAAACTTAGGTCTCTCTCCCAGATGTTGAACCCTACAAGAGCTAGGGCTAGCCCAGTCTGGTATGATAACCCTAAGACTGACCTTCACAGCAAAAACCTTCAAACATTGTGAGAGCCAGGAGGTAGGCCCTAGGGCCATCAATTCTACAGTCATACAGGAATTACTATACTGTGAATTTCCCTTTTAGTTTTCCTGTTTGCCCTGCATTCTCATCTGCCTGCCCTGCCCAAGGGATCTTAACATAATTGGGCTCTTACAAGAGCAGAGCTTGACTTGCCTAGTACTGTATACAAATATGGGTAAAGAGTTGGCCAGCACAACAAAGCCACAAACTCCATTTCCCAGCATGAGAACATTTTGATCAAACTAATTCAGTTAACTGTAACTGCTGTTTGTTTTCAGCTAGGAATACACAACTCTGCTGCAATAAAACTGGGGAAACTACAGTAAATCAAGATATCCTGCTCAAATTGTTAGAAAACCAAAAATATGGTGATTTATTTCTTTATGTTCTCCTTATTGGTATTTTTGAGTTCTGTCTAGTTCCAAGTTTACTATTTTCATTCATAGCCCAAGAGCAAAGAATCCAATCCATGTGTTAGTATTATTCAAAGCTGCAACTTTTCCCCTAAAAGGCTATATATTTCTAATGAGAAAGGTTACGTCCAGTCCAGTCTCTCCTAATTCTGATAAGGCTGCTAAGAGCAGTTCAGGACAGGATTAAAACACCACTCACTTTCATAAGCAGGATCAGAAAATCTATCCTTCTGGTTTCATTGTGGCATCAACTATATACTTTGCCATCTATTCCTCAACAACCTCACCAATTGCCTGCTGTTCTGTTTCTTTAAAAGCAGCAAACTAAGAAAGGTCAAATTGCAGGGGTTTTGGAGGTTTGTTTTTTTTTGCTCAGCCTGAAAGACATACATACATAGCTCATCAAGATTAGAGGAAAATCTCTAGCTCTTTTTAAATGGAGCTTTCCCTCAACTCCCCCTTTTACCTCTCAGGATTTTTTTTTTCTGAGAAGCTGCAAGAAAAAAGAAATTGTCACGGGTTGTGCAAGCTGGAATGCAGCAGGACCACAGGAAGCAAGGACTGTGTGCCAAGAGTTGGCTTAGTACCCTGCCCCCCTCAAAAGCTGCCCCAGACCATGAGTCAGGGGGAGCCAGTGGAAACGGGAAAGAAGTAAGGGACCATGTAGAGTGCATAGAGGATGAGTTGGCCTTAAGAAGATAGCAATAGGAAATGACACTTTCTTTAAAAATATATATTTGGGTTTTAGTCTGTACTTCATTCCTAAATAAAAATTATGTATAATTAAATACATGAAATATAAATAAATCTTTATTTAAATAAATAAGTTAGTGTACAATATATATTATTTATTATTATCATGGAAAATAGCTTGTTTTCTCCTCTCTCATTAAGTAGGTTAAAAGGAGAAAAAAAATCTATTGGCTGGAACTAGGAGATACATACTACCCTGCCTTTTTTTGCTAAAAGGGTAACAAGAACAATAAGGGTGAAGGAAATGTTGGACATTCTTTATTTCCCAGGACCTCTTCATGCAAATAATAAGTTAAATCCAGGCCACTGCCCCTTTGTCATGCTGAGCAACAGAAAATATCTTAAAAGGTCTCCTGGTCATTTATACTTTATGAGGAGGCCATGTGACTCTCTCGGGGTCACCTGCAGTCACACGGAAAGAGACAGCATCACTTCCAGCTCAACAGACATTTGCAAACTGGGAAATGTGCAGCAAAGCGATGCTGGGTCTCTTCTGCTAAAAGAGCCTTTCTATCACTAAGCTGGCTGCAGTATGCGCTAATAAGATTCCAACACTTTTGCAATGAGAATTGAAATAAAAGCAAAAAGATGGCAAAGTTAATTTTATTCCTTTATCATTTGCATTATTGTATTATGCTAAAACAATGAAAGAAAATGCAAATACAAGCACGTTGGTAAGGAAACCAACCAGTTGCAAACTGATCAACATAGTAATTTTAGAAAGAACCTACAAATTATGCTGTAAGCCCCAAATCAGGTGTCCTGGATACCTCCTGAGAACCAGACTGACGAGAGATTCAAAGAGACATGCTCCATTTGCCTGTCTGTCCTCTCAAATGTCCTTTGTGCCTTCAGAACAGATGTGCTATCTACAGCCCCAGTGTTTTCTCGTTTACATTGACTCCATCCACAACCTGTAGTTTCCATCACTTCCCTCCCTCTTCTCCTTGAAATAAGAAATATGATTGCCTAGCAGCCACTTTAGTTCAGTTCAGGGGTGAAATTCAGCAGGTTCTGACAGGTTCTGGAGAACCAGTAGCAGAAATTTTGAGTAGTTTGGAGAACCGGCAAATACCATCTCTGGCTGGCCCCAGAGTGGGAATGGAATGGAGATTTTGCAGTATCCTTCCCCTGCCACACCAAGCCACACCAAGCCCACCAAGCCACATCACACCCACCAAGCCATACCACACCACCAAGCCACGCCCACAGAACCGGTAGTAAAAAAATTTGAATTCCACCACTGGTTCAGTTATTCAATAATCATGGTAAAGTCTGCCTCCCTGCTCTCTGGGCCTATTTCTGGCCTGATATCTACTCAAATGTTTCTTTATTCCATATTATTTAATTTAAGAGATGCCCAGACGTAGTGTTGGAAGAGGAACAAACAAACCAATTTAGAGAAGCTCAGAAAGTTATACAGCATCCTGACTTTCCTACTGACTGGTGGGTGACATGCTGAAAGGGGGAAGTAACAAATCCAGAAACTGCCAAACTCTGATCAGAATAGCATGGTCTGGAGTGGAAGCAGAATATTCTGGAGATTTCCAAACATTCCATCTTAAATCAATGAGTTTCACAGATCCTTGTTTGAACTCCTTGAAAAAGGATGGCTACTCTACAACTCAGCCTGCCCTAAAACCGTGATGGCTAACCTATTAACCCAGTTCAGCTCTGCTGCGCATATGTGCTTGCCTCCTGCCAGCCAGCTGGTCTTTGGGTCTCTGCCATGCATGCACAGGGAGATGGGGCGGATGGGGGGGCACATGAGGGAGGGCGGGATGCATGTTGGGGTCTGCATGCATGGGGTGTATGTGAAGGGGCCACGTGTGCATGCATGGGGAGGGGTGCATGCAGGCGGCCGCGTACACATGCATGAGGACAGGCACATGCGGGGTATACATGCACACATGGGGGGGCAGGGGGCATGTGAAGGGCCATGCGTGCATGTGCAGGGGGCATCCATGCACGCATTGCATTTTGGGGGTTCTGGCATACACATGCATTCGGGGGCGCACACGCGCTTTGGACACTCGGTCCGGAAAAGGTTATTCATCACTGCCCTAGAAATTGAACCTGCATGAAAGCCTTGAAGGCTCCACCAGACTAGGACTCCTCTGATTCGAGTTTGCATGATCAGACTAGACTAGACATATCTTAGGGCTTCCAAAGTACATCACCAAGAAAGAAATCTTAGCTGAGGGAATTCCTTTGCTGCTCATTGCCTCTCCAATGTAACTTCTGGAAACAGGAAATTGGGGAACTGATGGGCATCATTGGCTTACTGGCCTAGCAGTTATATTAGAGGAAGGGTTTGGAGAGTGGTGGCAGAAGCAAAACTGCTGGGACAGGGAAAAGGAAGACAGAATGGAGCTCATGCACTGAAAAGCTTCACTTATCTAGAGCATGGATGTCAAACTCGTGGCATCATGTTGCCGTCACACGTGATGTATCACAACATTTTTCCCTTTGTGGAGCTGGGGTAGGCATGGCCTGTGCGTGACACCCCTGATCTAGAGGGAAGCAGCACATGCACAGGAAACTGATCTCCCATTGCTATCACTTCCTTTGCTGGTCTAAGGCAGCTCTGCTGCTCTGCTGCTATTTGTACTGGAACAGGGGTTTCCACTCCCCCCCCCATCTGTTAATTAAAAACTAAAATCATGGAACCCAATTGGGAGGCCAATTTCTACAGTAGTGACAGAAAACGGGTTGTATCTGACTGAACATGTTTTCCCCTTAGCCTTTCCTGGAACCCCATGAAGTTCTACCAAATACTGGGATGTCACAACAATCTGATTAGTTATAGGGGTGGAGGAATGATTGATCACTTCATGGCAAGAAGAGAGGTTTCACCCTTCCTTCTGCCTCAGCTGCAACCTGGATTGCCTTAGGGCCCTTTATGGCTTGTCTGAGTACCAAGAGGAAGGGTTTCCCCACCCCCAGAAAGAAAGGGAAAACTTTGGGAAGAAAAGAGAAGGCATACTGTGTGTCTTTGCAGGAGCTTCCCAGAAGACAGCTGAGTCTTCAGTTCATGCACAAAGTAGCAACAAGATAGTTAATAGGGTTAATAGAAGTTGGAGTAGGAAACTGCATCTGCAGGCAAAAGAATGCAATTTCTACACAACTTTGAATTCTATTTGCAATTATTTTTCATACTTCCTTGAATAAATATACCATACAGAGAAAATAGATGTTCCTGAATTCTTCTTCCTCCATATGTCTTACAGGAATTAGAGATCAATTATATCTACATCCCCAAAAGCTCAATCTATTGTGCTTTCAGTTCAACATTTTTGTTAAATAAAAATCACTGATGGGACAAATCACATTATCTTTATTGTATTGAATATATTTTTAAAATTCTGCTTTTAAAATAGTTTCATCAAAATTTGATTAATGTCACAGGAAGTGATAAATGAAGAGACCACATACAGTTGTATGAGATTCCAGAAATGTGTTGCAATTTTTCAACCAGTAAATATCTTTGGAAACCTTTTTAAGTCAGCTGACAGTGAGAAACAGATTGCCTTTTCATTGATTGTAACATGTCATAGACCTCACAAATTTGATATCAGTTACTCACAAATATTTTGAGGAATTATTAAAGTAACAGTACTTTTTAAACATCTGAAGGAATATTTGAAGAGATGTTTTAATCTACCACGTTTCACAGTCTGGAATATGAGCAAGAAAATATGTGTATCATCAGAGAAAGGTAATAAAAATCTGACCATTTAAGAGTTAATTTTTAAATGAATGTATAAAATAGTCATGTCTGCAAATTACACGAATTCTACTTGGATTTAGTCCCAATATATTTCAGAATGTCTGGTTCCTTTGATCAGTCAAGCAGCAAGGTAATATTGCAGAAGGATGCCTTTTTGAATCAAAAGTCAAAATATTTCAATCAGAAACCTTTGTTTTAGATACCAGTCCTTTTAAACATTTACACTGGTCTAGAATAAGGTCTCTGATAATGTAACTGTGTCATTAGTTTTCAGTAAAGTAGCTAAGAGAGTATAGATGCAATGCTCTGAGCCTAGTTTTTGCAATGATAAGTTAGTATTTTGAAAAAAATGCTTTCTTTTTCTGAAAACGTTTTGGGAACTTTTATGTATCCCCCTTCATCCCCTTTTGGATTTTCTGAATTTTTGCATCCTTTTGTCATTAGAGCTTCATGGGTGACCCATCTATATATAAAAGAACATATAAATGAGTGAACAGATGTTGCCCAAATTGGTACTCATTTCATTTATTCTGTAAAAGAAATCTTCCAGCATGAAATATGCTAGCAAAAAAGATTTATTTAGAAAAAAATATAACTGAGCCTAGGCAGAGATTTGAAGCTGAAGATATCAGAAGTGTTTCTGCTTGTCATTCATTCCTTTCTGTTCTCATTCTCTGAATTTTGAATCAGCCTCCCTCCTTCTGTTCCCACCCACACTTCCCCATGATTGATCCAAGGCTTAACCACTTCTCTTTCTCCTGGTTTTCTGATTTGTCACTCACTGTAACCTAAATTCTACTTCCAGTCTTTGGCTAGTGGCTAGCAATACATTGTAGATAGCTGTTTTCTTTTAAATGCCTCTGCTCTTTTAGTTCATATTTTAACATTCACTACCAGCATGAACTCTTTCTAGCTAGAACTAAGTGCCCTTCTCTGCTGACATCTAACTGTAGATCAAACAGGTCTTGGCATGCAGTACTGTTTGTTCTGCTATGTCCCCGTCATTGAGATGGGTTTGTCATCTTTGGCTGTTCTGGTTTAAATTGTGTTTTTCCATCAAAGTCAACAGCAATTATAAAACAGCTTTGAGAGGTTTAAATTTTGTTGTGCTTCACTAACTATTCTCTCAACCAGGCGGATAACCTGTATGGGATGGGACTAGTTATAGTGCTCTTCCAACTGGGGCAAGTCCACCATCGCTTTTAGATCCTGGGCACTTTTCTTTGCTGCCAACCTATTTTATCTTTTACATGGAAAGAGCTGGGTGCCGTGAGGACCATGGAGATGTCTGAAGCCGGGTTGAGCTGCTGGGGCTTCGCAGGGGCTTCGGGAGAACCTCTAGCTAAGATTCTGTGCAGTTTGGAGAAAACCTCCCCCCCCCAAATCCCACTGCTGGATGGCCCTGCCCCGCCCTTCACAGGAGTCCCCACGCGGCCCGTTTGGGATGCAGGTAAGTGCAGGATGCACGCGGAGGCTCGGGGAAGGCCAAAAACAGGCCTACCGGAAGTTCAGCAAGGCTGTTTCCGGCCTCCCAGAGGCTCAAGGAAGGCTGGGGAGGGCAACAGCCCCTCCCCGTGGTGCAGGAGGCGGACTAGGCCACGCCCACCCAACAACTGGGGCAGAGAACCCCTTGCTAAGATTTTTGAAGCCCATCCCTGGTCCGAAGCCCCTTGAGATGGTGATCCCATGGGCTTCGGCCCTGTTGGCATTCCTCGGAGCGCCCAGGGCTTGGAGATCTAACGACTGGAGATGGGAACAGTAGTCCGAAACTACGTTTGGGGAGGGATGAGGGGGAAAACAACGCAAGAGTCCTTGGTGGCGCAGATGGCTAATGCACTGGCTAAGTGTCTCCACTTAAGTCCAACTTGCAATTAATGCCAGTTCGATTCTCACCAGGCTCAAGGTTGACTCAGCCTTCCATCCTTTCGGGGTAGATAAACTGAGGACCCAGATTGTT
>JANHFM010004691.1:85538-100787 GCA_032468115.1 Grayia smithii | reverse complement strand
CCCATGCCTGCCGGAAAAGCCAAGTTTTGACTGCTTTGTGGAAGGCCAGTAGGGTGGAGGCAGTCCGGACCTCGGGAGGTAATTGGTTCCAGAAAGCCGGAGCAGCCACAGAGAAGGCCCTTTCCCGTGGGCCTGCCAGCCGGCATTGTTTAGCTGACAGAACCTGGAGGAGACCGACCCTGTGGGATCTAACCGGTCGCAGGGTAGGAGACGATTTTGGAGATAACATATTAAGGAAATTTTCACAAATGATTTTTATGGTTGTTTTGTCTATAACAAACATTTGTTAAGTGAATTTTGCCCAATTTTATGACCTTCCTTGCCACAGTTGTTATGTGAACCACTGCAGTTCATAAATTGGTAACCCAGTTGTTAAGTGAATCTGACTTCCCCGTTGACTTTGCTTGTCAAAGGTTTGTAAAAGGTGATCACATGACCTTGGGACAAATATGAACCAGTTGCCAAGCATCTGAATTTTGGTCACACGATCATGGGCATGCTTCAAATGTCATAACTATGAAAAATGGTCATTAGTCACATTTTTCAATGTTGTTGCAATTTGAACGGTCACTAAATGAACTGTTGTAAGTCAAGGACTATCTGTAATGTGATGAATCCCTGCCAAGTGATATCTGTGCAAGGGCACTAGCACTCCTACTCCTATGTTGTAGGCTTCAGATTTAAATGAAAGAAACAGGAAGTATAGGGTTGTGAAAGTAAATGTTAATGCAGTTGACAAATAATGAGCTGATGACTTTTGATAGCACTATTTTAAGTCGGGTTTGGCAGAATTACTTTTTTTCATAGGAAAATTTGTTCATCATTTGGGTATTTTGATTTCCTGGAAGCAAAATTGTATGTGCCTTTAATAAACAGTTGATATTAATCAAATTTTGGTTTCTTCTTCTCTTGGTTTCTTCCGTGTGTTTTTAATAGTATATATTGTAATAACTAATGTGTGGTAAAACCTATTCAGTTACTAGCAGGTGTCCTACTGCATACTTAAGTATTTCAAAGCTTCCTCCCCTCCCCTCACAACATCTTTTAGTGGTTTAGAAGTAGCTAGGAACTACAAAAGATGGTATCAGAAATAATTTGCCCTGGCAAGGGCATCAAAGAATTATGATAAGGCAGATACCATAATAAGATTCATGAGATACGGAGGCCCTCTTTTCCCCATAAGATATTATTTATAATTAAATAAATGATTTAAGGTCTTTCCATTATAGCATTGAAACTAATGAGAGTGTGAAAGGATCCTTACCTGTAGTAGCCGAAAAAGTTCTGGAGCATGTATAAAGATGAAAGCAAGTAGTGAGATCCATAGTCATGTCATTTATTCCTGCCTGGTATTGCTGATGGAGATCTACAAGGCAAGGATTGGGCAGCTGGTATGGGGAGCAATTGGAAATGGTAAATTTGTAGCCCAGTTCCCATACAGTGCTTGAGGGCTTCCTTTAGGCTTTTTGGCTTAAAGTAAGTACAGTTCCTATGTCCATGATGGTGAACCTATGGCACACGTACACACGTACACAAAGTGGCACATGAAGCCTGGCACGCGTGGCTTTGTCTTTTTGTCTTCTGGGTTTCTGGCATGCATGTGCGTCAGGGGTGGGTTCTACCCACCTTCGCTACCGGTTCTCTTCGTGCACGTGCGTGCACGCGCGCGCGCAAAATTTGCGCGCGCGCATAAACCACGCTACCGCGCATGCACAGACATTTTAATTAATGAAAAATCGCCGAAAAAGCGCTCTGCGCATGTGCGGAGAGCTAATTTCGGCAATTTTTTTTAAAAAAAGGTGAGTTGGGCGCGCAGGTGGGCCCGGGTCCGGGACGCTGCGAACCGGTTCAGTGACGTCACAGCGTCACCACTACCTATTTGCACGAACCGGACCGAACCGGGGGCAACCCACCACTGGTTTGAAGGAACGATGTCTCTGAGAGATACAGCTAAAAACCAGGACTGGCAGACAAAAACATTGCCTATGAGAACCAGATTAAATCCTAGTAAAGCTTTTGCAGCTGAGAAAGTAAATTTCTTTTAATTAATTTCTCCATACCAATAGGATACCACATTGGAATTACTTAAACTCTCTGCATTCACAGAGTTAAAATGAATGCTAATACAAATCACAAAAGCCAAGCAGGCATGGATCAGAAGGTTTTGTCATAATTTTTTATACATATATAGTATTTGAATCACCCTCATAAAGGCATGGCAATAATCAGTATTAACAAATGCCAACCTTTACACATAGGTAAAGAAGTCAAAATTGAAGGTAAAATTCAAACCGTATATATCACATTAGCCTGTGCCTTAATTTATCATTGTTTAATACGGTATATTAACAAGTTGTCCAAATTTGTATAACATACTGAACTTCAACTTAACCAACCACATTTAATGCTACTATGTTGTAGCACTATCCACCTAATACAAAGCAGAAATAAATTCATATACATCCTTTGAAATTAGGAAGGATGAGCAATCAATTGCTACATAAGGAGTGGAATTTATGTGACTGAGCACACATTTTTCACACAGAGACGCCTGCTTCAGTCTCCAGAATTCCCAATTAAAAAAGGATGGGAATGAATGAGAATATCTGATATTCAGGGGGAAAAATAAAAATAAGGGTGAACAAGATCCCCTATTCCATCCTGTTATGCCATTTGTATAAATGAAAGTCATTTCATTAAAGTTATATTTATTTTATCCTTCTTTGAAATACAGTTTCCAAAGTATCCCATAAACTTATGTTCAAATGACCTCTCCTAATCCCCTTGCTCTTCGAATCTCATTCAACATTCAAGAATTCCATGGTAGATGCATAGCGTTTATTATGGAGATGAACTGAAGCTGTAAGTTTCCCCGCAGATGGGATGATTGAAAAGCAGAATAGCAAAAGGGACATGACTGTAACTGAGTCATGAAACACAGCTTTTGCATTATTCCTGGCACCTCCAGGCAGGACTGAGAAGGATTATTCTCCAAACCCCTGGAGTGTTGCTATGAGCTAGACTGAGCTATATGACTGGATGGCATTAGGCCGTGCGTGTTAGCTTCCTACATTGTATCAACCCTGAAAATTCTACTGCAAGGCAAAAAATAAATAAACCTCTCAGTCATTTGAATATTTACGAGCTACTTTTCTGCAGACCTATCCAAAAAAAAGTGCCTTGTTATAAATAGAAACCATATGCCAACATAAGTCAAAGAAATGCACATTAATTCAATGTGGACAAAAAATTAAAATGTTAGAAACATTCATCATTTACAAAAAAACAAGTCATTAAGGAGTCAACCAAGAAAAGAGTCAATAAATCAGCAAAGAAACAGCAAGTCAGTCATTTAAACATTCTGGCACATATTAGGCCTGTCCAGGGGGCCATACTCTACTTCGGGGCATTGTGCTCTGGTTCCAAAACAAATGGGACTCTGTGCATGCACTGTTGTGCTTTTTAACACTTTTTTTTTAACATTTGGATCAAAATGGTGTAGCATTTCCAAAGCTCTTTGAAGGGAAGTACTGCACATTCCAGAGAGCTATTCCAAAGGGATTGCTGAATTTAACAAAGGCCAAAGAGATTAAAGATTTGCCTAGACCTGTTTACCTTTATTTTTAAACAGCAGTAATTAAAGTAACCTCTCATATTTCTCTTTGCAGATGCTTTTCTTAAAATGAAAATCTGTTGGTGAATACAGAATCCTTTGGGTGTGTAGCTATGTACTTCAACTCTCAAAAGCACATAGAAAGGTGCTTTAGAAAAGATGCTTATGGGTTTTTCTCCTTATGCAAACACACAGAGAGAATGTATTAATTTGACTAGTCACAAAAACTAAGTAGGGTCCAATCTGGTTAGTATTTGGATAAGAGAAAATGATGCACAACACAATTTTGGCATGCACCTGCAGTCCAACTGGCTTCATTAGAATGGAGGATTAAAGTTGGTTGCAAGTTAGTAGAAGATATGTGAAAAAAATAAATCCTGGTTGCCAAATGTGTATGCAGCTGCTATTTAAAGGATCGAAGATCATAAAATCCTCACAGGTGTAAAGGGTGATACAGATTAAAGGAGGTGATAAAATGTCTGCTGTTAGAAATAGCAGATCCAGTGAAATAAAGACCTCAAATGCAGGAGAAGTCCTTTCCCCAAGGAAGAAATAAAGCTCAGGATTTAAGAAAGGTGTAAAAGTGATCTATGGCACTAGATGTTAAGAGAAAAACTAGATGGGTTTTAGGGGAGGAGGGATAATGACAGAGAAGCAGAAATTTAGCCTGATGTCAAAGCTAGACAATGACAGAAAAGGATAATCTAAAAAAGGATAAATAACCTAAGAGTCAGTGCTAGGTAGTCTTTTCTTCTGACACAAGAGAAAAAGAAACACCACTCATGGGTATGCACAAAATAAAGAATGGAAACTTTTCCCTCTGCAGTACCCAACCAAGTGGGGTTCCATTCTTTGCAGCCAGCAGGGAAGAAAAAAGCAGTTTGGTGATTCATGGGATTAGCAAGAACTGGTTTCTAATGCTCAGCAATGGAAAGAGAGAAACAGAAGGTTTTAAACAGCAGGCAAACCAAATCACCCTGTAAGTCAACTGGGGAGAATTAAAGCTTGCATGAGCCCAGAGAGAGACAGAGAGGAAAACAGAGGTGGACTAGATCAGACTGAAGGGATTCAATTTTCAACCCAGAAGCAGAATGAGAAAATGCTGTTGCCTTTGGATATGTAGTAAGGGAAGGAAAGTTTAGCTTGTTTAAATGGTGATCAGTCAATTGAGTATGACAGAGAGAGGAAAGGATAGATTGTTAGCTTTCAGCAAACCTCTCTACTGGGACAAAATGTGGTTTAATACCACTGAATTCAGTAGCTAAGTATGGTTTAAAAATATTCTTGTAACTGTATATGCTGTCTGCATTTATGCACAGTTGCTATAAGTAATAAAACTGGAGATGTGATTTCTTGTTGCAAGAATGGGAGACCCATTAGCTGGAGGCTTGCCATTAGGCTTATTTAAATAATTCACAAAGCACTGGTAAGACCCATACTAGGTATCTCAAAAAATCCTGATACTCATATAAACAGTCAAGTCATTTACTCCAAAGTAAAACAGTTAGTTACTCCGAAGTATTTCACAACAAATGATAAAAATCCAATGCTAAAATGCCCTGTTATGGACAGCTGATTACAGTCAGTAAATTATATGACTGTTAGACAAGCAAGCATTACCCATTAGAGAATAGAATAGAATAGAATAGAATAGAATAGAATAGAATAGAATAGAATAGAATAGAATAGAATAGAATAGAATAGAATTAGAATAGAATATTTATTGTCACTTTAAATGTAGATAAATCAGCATACATTAAAATGAAATTTCATTGCATTAAGCTCTCAAAAGATAACCATTATGCATACCCCCACATACACATATTTGACACAGAGAAACATCACAGTCTAGTTCGAATGTATACATATACATGGTGAAAAAAAAGAATCCTGCAAGTTTACAAGACAAATGGCATAAGGAACAAAGCTGTTACAGAATCTAGTAGTCCTGCTTTGGATACTTCGAAACCTCCTCCCAGAGGGGAGCACCAGAAACAGACTGTGAAGTGAGTCTGTGAGGTCTCTAATAATATAGACTTTATAGCACTTATAAGGTCCATGACTTCTTCTGAAGTCAAGGCTTCGGGTGGAACAACAGGTGGAAATGATGGCTAATGGGGCCTATGTTTTTTGGCTGGTGCTGTAGCTGTAAACATGTGCAATTTGGATAAGCATTTGTTCTAGTTCTACCTACCGCCGCCTTCGGTATGACCTAGCTCATAAAATTATCTGCTACAATGTCCTACCTGTCATTGACTATTTCAACTTCAACCACAATAATACACAAGAACACAATAGACACAAACTTAAAGTGAACTGCTCCAAACTCGATTGCAGAAAATATGACTTCAGGAACAGAGTGGTCAATGCCTGGAATGCACTACATGACTCTGTGGTTTCATCCCAAAACCCCCAAAATTTTAACCTAAGACTGTCTACTGTTGACTTCACCCCAGAGGTCTGTAAGGGGCATGCATAACAGCACCAGTGTGCCTACCGTCCCTGTCCTAATGTTCCCTTTATTTGTATTCATTTTATGTATTCAATCCATGCTTATATATATTATCTAATATGTACTTCACAAATAAATAAATAAGTAAACATTCAAGAAGCAGCCACATCAAAATCTTAGTGTTAACAATCTTCAAATCCTTTGTAGCTATCTCAGCACGCTGAATACTGAAGTGTTACTAACACTAAACTACCACTATTAAGTGCCCGTCTAAATAATTGGCATAGCATTAAAAATCATATTTTGATTCTTTTTATACTCTACTCCCTTTCCATTGTACTAGGATTATTTTGTTTCATCGATATCATTCATGCACAGAGAACATCTCAGGGAACAGACACATTTTCAGCAGTATATCACAGGCAAAAACAGTAATGATGGACTAAAGATGATTAGATTAGATTAGATTAGATTAGATTAGATTAGATTAGATTTTATTGGCCAAGTGTGATTGGACACACAAGGAATTTGTCTTTGGTGCATATGCATAAATAATAAGATGAAAAATGTATGCATGTGTGTTCTCAAAATATAGCTTCACAATAAGAATATAAAGTATAATAAAACAGTTTAAACAATAGATCTTAATTTTAGTTTTAAATATTATAAAGACATTTATAAACATTGGTTGAAGCAAATGACATTTCTAAAAGAAAAAAAAACTGTTTTCTTTCATTCATTCTTTGCCTGCAGAAAGCACTGCAGAAAGAAAAGTTGATGGTAAAATTTATTTTCATCTAACTGTAGTAGATTAATAAAAAGCAGTCATATTTCAAATGTTCTGAATGGCCCCTTTATTTATAGATAACACTATCTTAACTTTTTTGAATTGATGCATTAAAACACACTTACAAACCAATTAACTTATGAGTTTTCAGATGATCCTGGCCCATTTCTAATAGTTCATCTTTTAGAAGACAGCAAGAATACTATACCCAACTCTCAAAATATCAATTTACAATTTACAAGAATTGTGATATTCCATTTACTGACTAATGGGCCTTTTTAGTTTCTACCGGCACAATAGATGTTGCTGAGATACATCTGTCTTCTTTGGTGGCTTCCAGTAGTCTTAATCCTTTAACATTAAGAGTTTCTACTGAACTATCATTTATCTTTTCCATTATTCTCAGCAAAGTTAGAGCTTTTGCTCACACCTTTGGGCTACTGATAAAGTTTGTATAATTCTCAAAAATTAATCATGCTGCCCTAATCATTGTTTCACTTTACACCATGACCAAAAGTCAATTCATTGATGTATTAATATTTAGGTGCCTTAATAACTGTTATATTCAAGTTACAATATAATTTCTGAATTTATTTTTTTTCCTTCATTGTACTGTAAATTTAAATTTAATTTACAAATCCTTCGTATTCTTTTTCTCTAAGAGAAACTCTGACATGCCTAGACTTGTCTAGTAATAGTATACTTGACAAAATCAACAATAAATTACATGTAAATTCATAAAAATTAATGTACATTTAAAAATAAGCTGCATTGATATTCTTAGACACAGAGGAAGCCTTTGATAAAGTGAATTAGTTTTTCTTCTTTGGAATTCTTAAACTCCAAAATCTTAGAGATAATTTTATTAAATATGTAAGATCAATTTATATCTCACAGAAAGCCCAAATAATTGTTAATGGAGAACTAACAAAACCCTATGAGATTCAAAAACTGACAGGACAAGGATGCACACTATTTACACTCTTGTTCATTTTAGTTCTTGAGCTATTGAATAGAGACATAAGACTAGGAGAAAAAATTATGGGAGTTAAGATTTAAAAAGAAATTTATACAGTAAGTTAGAGGCATTTGCAGATGAACTAATGATGGTTTTAGAGAATCTGCTAGAGGGAATTGAAACATTAATGGAAAAAATAAAGGACTTTGGTGTGGTACCAGGTTTATTTTGCTAGCAAAGTGAAAAAAGGGACTAAAATTAGAATAGAATAAGAGAGTTGGAAGGGACCTTGGAGATCTTCTAGTCCAACCCCCTGCCCAGGCAGGAAATCCTTCACCACTTCAGACAAATGGTTATCATTTGTCAAAATTACAGTACATATAAAGAGCAAACAAATTAAAACAAGTGCAGCAGTTGATCTTAAAACTGACAAGGAGTATATTGAAGTGATGGTTAGCTTCTGCTCTTTAAGATTACCTATCAACAGTAACGGAGTAGCAGTAAAGACTAGTACTAAATCCAGGGAAAAATATTTAGATGCCATGATGTGTCTTTATCAACAAAGGTAAAGGCAGACAATAGTTTTCTTCAGGCATGGTTTTCTCTGTGACTGTCTCTAGAACTGAACTACTGAGTTTTGAAGAAGCAAGATATAAGGATAATATAAAACTTTATATTGAAGAAGACTCTTGAGATAGCCAAGAAAAAACAAACGGATCATAGAAACAAAACCAGTTTTCACCTGAGGTACAATTGGCAAGATTCAAATCACCACATTTGGGACACCTAATGCAGTTCTCCTGAGAAATTTATAATTCTGAAAGGTAGAAGGAAAGAAGAAAAGATAGAGAATTAGCAGCAGGGTTTAATTGTAGTGGTAATTGAGGCATTGTTGCAAGACTTGAAGGAACAAGTTGGGGATCATTCTAATGATCTATCTATTCGCTAGGAGTTAACATTAAGATGCCAAACTAGATTTGAACAAAGTTCAGTCCTGGAACTGAGAAATGCTTTAAAAAAAATTGAATCATTATATTCCATGGTGTGTAATCCCAAAAGTACCAAAGGTGCTTTTTCAAAAGGGAACTGTAGAAGCTGAAGAAGCTTCTTGGATGAAAAATGAAATATCTTCAAAGAAAAACCAAAAAGTCCAGTGGCCTCTTGAAAAAGCACCTTTCGGACAACCATGACCTGGATATCTAAGAATCTCCATAGACGTGGCATGTAATGTTCTTTTCAGGAGCTGTATTCTCAAAATATGTGCACGATATATCATGCGAATCTATATATGGAACTATGAGAATTTGCAAAAAGAGATATATTTGGCCCTGTTTTTGAGTAGCAGAGCAATAAGCATTTTGTTGTTGTCCAATTCTATTTGTGTGTGAAGAATAAAAAGCAAATAACAGCTATTTTCTTTCTTCTTATTCTTCATGACTAAATGGATATTATTCCAGAACTGTTAGCATCTGCTTCTCTGAATTCTTGTAAGCTTACGCTTATGCAGCCAAAGATAGTGCCTAGCTCCCATGCCATATTTTGACATCTTTTTAATTACCTTCAATTTTCCAAGGCAACAGAAGTTTTCACAATTAGTCTCACCTTTGTATAATAGCTAAACTTCTTCCAAATATCTAAGCATTACCTTCATTATTAGTGCTTTCAGTAAGCAACCTGATTTTATTGTACCTAATACTGAATGAATTTTCTTTTGATCTATGCTAATCTAAATCTGTTCTGAATGACCCACTCCATTTTAGGATTCAGATTTCATTCCAAACTGAGGTATCTCAATGATGATGATGATGCTTTTGAATCAGTTTATGATTTTTGGTGATTTCCTAGATTAGTTCCTGCAGTTTTCTTGACAAGGTTTTTTGGGAATGGTTTGTCATTTCCTTCTTCCAAGGGTAGAGAAAGTGTGATTTGCTCAAATCACTCATCTGGCTTCATATAAGGCAGTACTCACACTCTTCAAGGTTTATATCCTAATACCTTAACCACTACACCAAACTGGCTCTTGACCCTTCTCATCTTTTGGCTACATATATTACGTAGCAATTTATCGTACCTGGCTATATAAGGATATGTATTTTGTAGTCATTCTGGAGATAATACCTTGAATACTATAGTGTTCTAAAAACAATTTCTCAGAGTCCAATTAGATATCTCTCTTCTAACTCTCACAAGGCCACCTGTTCAGGAAGATCAAGTGTAATTTGATAACCAAGTCATTTTTGCACTGAATTCCAAGACTCAGATTCCAAGGATCACTTAAATATATCCACATATCCCTGTCACTGACACAGTGACAAGTTTTTAAAGTATGAAAGTTATATAAACTCTATTTCTAAGCTCTAGTTTGGGATAGAATTTTATTGGACTTCTACCAGCTGTTTTTTTTCCCAGTATTGCCCACCACAAAATATGATCTATCATTTAGAATGGAGCTACAAAGGCTCCATTCTCAAATCTACAAATAGAATATATTTGATATATATCTATGTGGGTTTCAGCAGCTACCTCTTTGATAGATTTTAACATCTTATATGTATAATTTCTGATTAAAATTTGACATTCCCTTCTATTTGTATCTCATCTTATGTTTTGGCAAAACTCGTCTTCAACAGTGCAACAACCCATATCTAGTGATACTTCCAAGAGCCCTTAACTTCCATTCATTAGGCATAGATTTTTGAAAAGGATAGCCTGCTTTATAGATTTCCATATACATTCTAAATATCAAAGAAAAGTGGTCCTAAAATATATGGAAATGATGAGAAGAAATATATGGAAATTCTGGAAGGAAGGAAGGAAGGAAGGAAGGAAGGAAGGAAGGAAGGAAGGAAGGAAGGAAGGAAGGAAGGAAGGAAGGAAGGCATTATAATGAAATACAGAAGCAGCTATTATGGTTCTTATTTTCTTCCTTTCATCCTCCTTATCATTTCTTTGAGCAGAATAAGAGCAGGTTTCGCTTATTTCTCCAGAATAGAGAAGTAAAAATTAGTTTGCATAACAGTGTTACATACCATTTTCCATCACCACTTCATCAATCCTCCTAAGGCCCTAGCCATATGTCTTTAGCATGGATTATAGATAATCCCACACTTTAGTTACAGAAATTGATGGACATAGGAAATCAGCAGCATTAATTTTAGCATATCATGGATGAGAGGATCAGTTAAGGCTTGTAGACATTTATTTTTCTTTTACAAGAGATAAAGAACATTGATCTATCTGATAAGAGTTAAACAGAAGTAAAGCAATTTTATCTCTTGCATTGTTTAATGAGGAAGACATCACAAAAACTGTTTTCTTCTTTCTTGTGAAATCACATAACCCAATTGGGGCTCAATGTGCTATAGCAGTACTTATCCGATGTTCACTTATGCCTCCTGCAATAACTCCCAACCATTTTCAACAATGTCTTAAAGCAAAAGTGTAATATAGGCACTGAGAATACTGGCACTTACTGGTTTTGTCTGCTAACGGCACAGTGGAATGAATGCATTTAAAAAGAAAACTCTTCATCTGATTATCCCTGTTCATCCCCAAAACATGTATACAATACTATCATATGAGCAATATTGTATTGATAGATAGATAGATAAATAGATAGATAGATAGATAGATAGACAGACAGACAGACAGACAGACAGACAGACAGACAGACAGACAGATATAGAAATAGAAGAAGAAGGAGAGAGAGAGAGACAGACAGACAGACAGACAGACAGACAGACAGACAGACAGAAACAGAGAGTCATATGTACGAACTAATGTGAGAATTGTGAACAAGTCACAGAGGGTGGCTATACTTTTTGAAGTCAATAAAATACATCTTACCACATTGACAGAGAAAATAAGATGCAATCAATACTCCAAAATAATTGCTGGGATTTCTCTATCCAAATTTATTAGTGTTTCCCACCCAGATTTATTAAGGATTAATTTAGATTTAAATTTTCTGTAGAATGCTGTAATAAAAGTGTTAAAAGCTTTTCAGGGACATCAAATGTATTAAGCTCCTATTGTAAAAGAAGAAAACCAATTAAAGCAAACAAAACAATTACCTTTCAGCAATAAACATAATAAAAGTAAGCAAGATAATAGCCTGTGTGCATTTTGTGCAGAGAAGGAATAGAGAAGGAACATTTTCAAAAGCTTTTCTTTAGCTGCTAAACTAGACCATTATTATAAGCAAAAATGTTTGCCTGCTCAGAATATGGGTAACAAGTGTTGCCATAAGTCTGAATTGGCTTTGAGATATGGAAATAGTTCAATGCATCATCACCCTGTTTATTTCTTACCAGGGTAAGTGTGCAATTATATAATGAGCCTGAAGTTGAACTTATCATTTTTGACTGTGACTAGTAGAAAATGCACAATAATATGCCATCTCAAAGAGTAATTTTCATATTCCATATTAGAAAAGAGTAAAAAAGATCAGCTGGATCAGATTATAAAGTTATCTAGGCCATTGATCTGTTTCTTATACCAGCCTTCCAAATGCATCCAGGAAGTTTACGTAGCAGTGCTTGAAAGGAGCAGGGCTCCCTATTATCCTATTCCATATCTCGATATTCAGAGACATACTTGATCTAGAAGTTCTAAATGGTCATCATAGCTAATAGTCTACAATCTGATTAGCTGATTTTATTCTATTCTATATACCAGGGGTGTCAAACCCAAGACCTGCAGGCCAAATCCAGCCCATGGGTTGCTTAGATCCGGCCACAGGGCCACCCTGGAAATAGTGAAGGACCAGCCCATGGTCCCTCTGCCAGTGAAAATGGAGCTCTGGAGGGCCTCATGCAGCCTTCCCGAGCTCCGTTTTTTCTGGCAGAGGGTTGGAGGATGCCGTCCAGCCCGTTTTGGCTGACAGAGCGCTCAGGCCACCAGAGATTCCCCCCAACATGAGTGATGACAAGCTGGCCATGCCCCCCTGGCCACCCAGCCCCAGCCCCCAAGGTCAAACACAATCCTGATGCGGCCCTCAATTAAATCAAGTTTGACTCCCCTGCTACATACAATCTTTGCCAAGATTAGCATGGAGACATTTTGAGTGTCATATCCAAAGCAGAACCATTTTACTATTTTGTCCTACATTTCAAGCAACATTCCTCAGAAATAATTGCCTGGCATCAGCTGTAAATTACCACTTATTTAATATTGATATCAACATTTGTTTTCTTATCTTTAAAATTTTCACTTATTGGAACTTTCAGAGTTTTAACAATTTCTTATATATATTGCATAAAATTCTACTGTATCGAGCTAGTATTTGTTTATTTACCTTATTTCATAACGTAATCTTTGCATCATACTATATTTTTACTGTATACTTTTATGTACACCAAGAGTGTATGCACCAAGACAAATTCCTTGTGTGTCCAATCACACTTGGCCAATAAAGAATTCTATTCTAAAAGCACTCTGCACATGCGCAGAACGCTAATTTCGGGGTTTTCAGAAAAAAAAGGTAAGTTGGGTGCGCAGGTGGGCCCGGGACACGGAGAACCGGTTCGGTGACGTCGTGTGAACCAGACCAAACCGAGAGCAACCCACCACTGAACTGGATATGTCTAATGTAATGACAAGAAGGACTAGGAGTGACATGATAGCATCTTCCAATATCTGAGAGGCTATCACAGAAGGGAGGGGGGTCAACCTATTATCCAAAGCACCTGAGGACAAGAAGTAACAGATGGAAATTTATCAAACAGAGATACAATGTAGAATTAAGGAGAAATTTTCTGTCAGTGAGAACTATCAATGGAACAGCTTGCCTCCAGAACTTGTGGGTGGTCCATCAGTGGAGGTTTTAAAGGGATTAGACAGACACTCGTCTGAAATCTTACAGTGATGCCTGAGCAGGGGGTTGGAGTAGATGACCTCCAATGTCCCATCTAAATTTGTTATTCTGTTATACTGGTATTCTAGAAGTCTGTGAATAACATATGGCCTGCTGAGAATCGCCATTTGAGTCATCATTGTTGAACACTAGCAATCCTAAACAATCACACTGCCCTTCTCTCCCTCATATATACACATGTATGTATGGAGAGAGAATATGTATGAAAGCATGGATTATTATTTGCACTCACACACCTGAATTAAAATCTGGCAATCCTCCAAATGGTGAATAGAGGTGGAAATTGCTACATGCAAGTTAAAAAATTTAAGTAAATAATTATATCAATATTTCATCAAATGGAATTTTCCCCCCTACCCACTTTACTTATTTATAGGGCTCTGGCATATTGTAGTATGGTCTCTGGATGCCATTCAAAAGCCCAGTAGAAATTGTGCACCCTATATCTATGGCATCTTTTCCACCCTCCAAATATACTGGGATGCAATTTGCAAAATTCCCAACCAACATATGTACAACTCTATTGACAAAAACATCCCTGACACATTATCAATCTAATTACAACAGCCAGGATTTTAGATACAGTGATTTTTTTCCTGTCATTCATCTATTTCCTATTTCCAACTATTTGTTCCCTTGAAGAAACTGAATTTGATTTTATGATGGTCATTGTGTCACTGCTAATCCCAAATGAGAATCAAAATATAGTAATCCCACATTCAATTAGCAAGATAATTATTTTAAATAGTCCTCTGGAGACTTAAAGGTTGTACTTTACAGCACAGAGAAATGAAATTTAAAATGTTTTAGCTTTTATCAACAGTGAAAAAGAAGGAATATCAATGGCATCATAGAATAGGGTTCTGTCCACATCAGAGATACATGAATAGTGAAAAACTATTTCCTTTGATGTCAATAACTGCAGAAGACTCACATAACCAGGTTTCCAAGCCCACAGAGGGATCACTTTGTGGGATCGGAATCCTGACACCAGTGTCATTCTGTCACTTACCTCTCCACTTCCTCTGTCATTCAGAGAGGCAGGGGGATATATTTACCCCACCTTCTCCCCACCACTACTGTAGACATAGGATGGGATGTCAAAATGAATATTCTATCAACTCTCAAGTGATAGGAACCATTTACCCTTCTTCTCTCTGTGTTCCTTCTCTTGCCCACTTTGGCAAGAGAGAAAGGGGGAAAACAAGTCTTTTCCATACCAGTTCTCCTAGCATCAAACAGATCTACTTCTGCCAACTTAGTAGGGTGCCGAAGAAATGCTCCCCATCATCACTGCTTCTCTTCCAAAAAGAGAAGGGAACTGGAAGGACCTCAGGTTTGGCTGGAACTCCCTGAGAAGCTGCTCATGGTTTCCTTGCTGAGCTGCTGGCTGCAGAGACGACCCCCATGGCTTGAGTTTGCAGTGCAGTGCCATGCCCTGGATGCATTCCAGCAGCCAAGGTGGCGCAGTGGTTAGAATGCAGTACTGCAGGCTACTTCAGTTGACTGCTAGCTGCAGTTCAGCAGATCGAATCTCACCGGCTCAAGGTTGACTCAGCCTTCC
>JANHFM010004689.1:72424-90893 GCA_032468115.1 Grayia smithii | reverse complement strand
ATGGTCTTAGGCGACCCCTGTGAAAGGGTCGTTCGACTCCCAAAGGGGTCCCGACCCACAGGTTGAGAACCACTGATTTAGAGGATATCAGGTTGAAAAAGGCTCCTTTGAATAGTGAAAAAAACTGAGTTTTGTATATATTCAGTTCTGAGTGGAAAACCACTATAAAATATAACCAGTCACCAAATTACCAGGAATACTGTATATGATTTTAGACTATAATGCAGACAAGAGAAAACCCTGTTTTTTTCTTTTCACTGAGAAAAAAATGACAGTTGGCAGAAAGTAAGGTCAGTTTAAGATTGTAGAAAACCTAGATGCTGGCATTTCATTTTGTGTCTAGTATTTTTTTAAAAAATCACAAACACGCACATGGATGTTAAAACACTTGGAAAAATGGTTTAATGAAGTTTACAACAGAAATGAACTGTACAGTTACAGTAAGTCTCATATATATAAAAATTACAGCAGACAAATGCATCTACACAAAACCTACCATTTTCATCCTGATTCACTGTAATCTACAGTTTCTCAATGCCCACAGCCGCCTGCAGGCAGCCACTAGGGGAAAAACAGAAGATATCTTTAAAGAGACAGCATTCTTTTGATCTTCCTCAGGATACAGGTCTCAGACTGAGCATAAGCAAGAATAAATGTTGTAGGATATGTAAACCACTTTTTTATGTTGACATACATTCCAAATTAAATTATACAAATGATCATGAAAAGAAGAATCAATGAAAAAAAAACTCTGTTCATTAATGTAATTAAAACTGTGCAGTCCACAAAGATTACATACTAGGTTTTGCAAGAGAAAGGGAATAAACATTTTTCTAATCAATGTTTCCATTGCCTTATGGCAACATAACTCTCTTATAACAAACAGAAAAAAGTTATGACATCGGAACCATGCATTACCCTTTAGTAAACAGCTTTACCTGGCTTCTTCTCTCTTTGGATATGAATGGAGATGCCTTCTGAGTAGGGCAAAGGTTCAATTTCACCCATATAAGTATGCTGTCTCTTTAAAAAAAAGCTCTCTGTTCAGAATGGCAATAAGAGAAAATGCAATCTAAATTGACAATTTGATGGAAATTACAGATTATGTACATTTTTCCTCAATTATGAACACCTAGGCAGTGAAAACTATTGTGTTAATACGTACATAGACACACTCAAAACATACAAAAATACTATTATTTCAAACTACTAAGAATAAGACAATCAATTATCTCCATGCTATGACTTTTAAGAGCATTACACAGAAACAAACAAGAATTTAAACACATTTTTAATATCCCAGAAATATACCAAAATATACATCTAAGCTTTGGAATTACTGAGGTTAGACTAATGCAAGTGCTGGGTAATTGTACTTAATACACATGTCTAAGGTTCTGCAGGAAAGAAATTATCTTTGGTATCTGCATCAGGCTAATATTATTAACATTTGGATTTTGCTTTGGGATAGAGCTTGTATGACCCTAGAACCAAACACCCCTACTCAACTGAGATTTAAAAGATTTGTGTAAAAAGTTCCTTCGTTGGCAACCCCCCTCCCCCAAAGTTTAAAAAGTCATAGGCATCTACCTAGCAAAAATGTTGAGAAATACAATGCATAGTTGCACAGTGGTGCTGCAAAAATAATGAACAAGTAAGGAAAAGGAAAAGGCGGAAAATAAGAAAAAAAAAATCAGATATTTCTTACAATAGGACAGCCTCTTCCAAGCAGTGGCAGGGGGGAAGCTCAGAAGTGCACCCTAGCATGTATTAATCAATTTATCACCCAGCTCACAAAGGGTTAAAAGTACCCATCAGAGCAGCCAATCATGCACCAAGGTCTTCAGCTTCACAACCAATATATAAAGGTCCATCAAATTTCTCCAAGCTTTTCTCTATGCCCCTTGGATTTGTAATCTTGTAAGAGTACTTTGCATCCCAAATGGAGTGGGAGAAAAGTTACCTTGCGGACCAAATCCACATTACCTTAGATCAAGCCATCCATTGCATCTTGGACTGGAAGGCAAAAACCACTTTGGGGTTCATCTCTCCCACACCCAGAAAAGATGGCTTCCCAGATATGATTGGTGCTGAAGATGCCCTTTGTCTTTGGTTTGTTTGTTTGTTTTGAGTTTATACAATCATTAGGAAATCTTTGGTTTTGGCTGGAATTTTTTAAAAGAACAAAACAAAACAAAGAAACCGCTCCCCTCAGCATATAGCAGGGCACCGTGACCTGGCAAAGATTCCCTTTCTAAAGGGGTGGGTAAAAGTACATTCAAACTAAAACGGTAGAAAGAGTATGGATGCAGCTTCTGGTTAACCCAGAGGGAAAAGGTGGCAAATGAACAAGATTGTCAAATAATAAAAGAACATGTTTTAAGAAAAGGAGTGACACAAGAAGACAACAGGTTAAAAGGTAGAAAGTGGTATGTATGCACACAATTTGGCCCTAGCTTGATCCTGGAAAACAAGAGCCCTGACATCTCGCCAGGAGGTGGCAGAAGGCAGCATACAGATTTCATGCACAGGCTGGGAAAGAGATGGGTATTCAAAGGCTACAAGATGACCTCCGGTAACCAAAACAAATAAAAGATTGCAATTTGCCCTCAGTTTGCAGTAGCTTTTAAGCAGCAACATTCAGAGGCTTTCGGGGATCTGTCCCCAGGTTACAGGTCACGGTTTGCTATAGGCCAGAGTTCAATGCTAATTAAAGGAAGGGTGGCAGACTTGGCATCTCTGTAGGGTTTGGAGAAAGTTAAAGCAAGTTACTCGGTTACGAGTTAGAAATGAGGTATACGACAGCTCCTGTACCTGTGGCGGATAAATATCCGACACCTATTCATACCTAGCCTTAGATACTATTACAGAAAAAGGAAATGGAACACCAACATGGTAGGATCAAGTAGTGAAAATGTCTCACGATGCTCTGAAAGATTCTTGTACCCGATCTTTTGCCTTGTGGATTTTAGAGAAAAGTGCAAGTCTTCTCCAATGAGTTTTAAGCAAGTAGAATTATCTATGCATTGCCATATCAATATCTACGGCATTTTTTCCTTGCAGTTCAGAGAAACTGATTCTTAAGCGTTAAAATCATAATAAGAATTATATAGGGCAAACAATGGCTCCCTACCCCCACAATAATGCCCTTTACAAAACTACTGAAAAAGTAGCTTTGCTTGATGTATATTTTAATTAAATGCAGACTTATACATTCCAACATATATCAAATAACTTATAGCATTCTTATCACCAGCACCATCAATGCTGAAAACTTTCTGATATATCAAATAAAGTTAGAAATTATTTGGAAAACATTTTAATGAGTTTTACCCACTGAAAAAGCAATATTATTTTTGGTGTGCCTGAAGAAGATTGTGACAATTAACATTGGAGGAAGAGTTCACAACAGACTTTAAGTCAATATTTTGGCTTCAGCAAACAAAGATAGGAAATAAGGCAGAAGAGAATCATTGCAGTTCTCCCCATTAATAATTTTTCTTTCAAGATCCCACCTACCAACTGTTTCATTTCCTTCCTCTCGTTTTCAATATCTTTTGTTCCAAGTGCTCTTATCTTTGAGAGTATTTTCCTATTTTCTATCTATAAATCTAACTAGTTTAGGAAAATCACACAATATTAATACCACTTTACATAAAGTCAGAACACCAAATCTATTATTAAAGCTTTCAGTGAGGTTATGCATTCTAGCTGATTTACAAAATAAGAAATGGACAACCGATATATAATTACACAACTGCTTTCTTTATATGAGCGTACATCGTACTTGATTATTGCAGTTAATCAAGCCACAGCACGTCATGTGAGAATACTGAAAGCTCTTCTGGTGAGTAAAAAAAACAACAGTTATCTCCAACATTTCCATTATGTAAAGAAAAAGACATCACCCAGTACATCTGAACTGTGCCAAAAAGTGATGCTTTTTTTGTTTTTTTAATATTTCAGGTTGCCCTGTTTCCAAATAATAGCTTATGACCTTGGGCTTTCTTTAAATCAGTTCTTCATTCCAATATGTCCTCAATGAAATCAGCCAAATTAAGCCAATTTGTACACAAAGAAAATCCACTATAAACTATGTCCTCAAAGAAAAAAGCTATCAATATAAACTTCTAAGACCATCTTTTTTTGGTTAATCTTAACACACTCCAAAAATAGGAAAGTTGGCAAAGATTACCAGTGCCTTTAAGCATAAAAGCCATTGGAATTCACCCCTCCAGTCAACCTAAGTACTTCTTTCTCAAATAATATGCCAGCCCACAAATACACATATACACTAACATTATTCTAAAGAATATGTTAGAATAAGGATGGAATAGACAAATTTAAAGAATTCAGTCTTTAAACCAAAATATGCATTATTTGCAAAAAACGATTCAGCCCCTCAGCAAAATTAAAACAAGAATAATGATCTATTGAGTAAGAAATCCTTTCTCCCAAGGACTATCTTACAAAATCATATTTCCCCCATGTACACTATGTTTAAGTGTTCAGAGGAGATTAGTGTTTAGTTTGGTTTATCTTCTGCAATTTTTGGTCTAGACAAGGTTAACATTGTTACTTTAAAATTATTTTAAAATTATTTATTATTAAACACTACAATCAATGAGTGGGGAAAAACAACCACTTTACCATAACTTTGTTTTAATTTAGATGGAAATCTTCCATTCCCACTCCCAAGTTAAACATCTTGGCTTAAGAGTAGCCCTAGTGCAACTACACAGGTTGAAATGGGTTGCTAATTTTCTGTGTGTACAAATAACACAATATAGCAACTCAAATTGGTAACCTGCATGCTGTCGTTTGAAATATTGAATATTATTGATATAATCAAAGAATCCCAGATTTAGGAATAAGTGTCTGCTTCCTTTGGCAAGATAAAATTAAAAAGAGAGAAAGATGGAAGTTGTAAGCAACATTTGACTTCTAGTAGGAGTGTACTTGCCATTCAAGTGTAAAACTTTGTTAAAACTTCCAATTTTGAGTCAGTTATTGGCTGGTTTGAATATTTTGCAAGTATTCAACCTTGAACAGAGCTATTTAAACTCAAAGCCCTGTTTCAATTATGAAGAATTTCCAAAACATTTGGGCAACAGTTTTGTACTCAGAGCAGCGTCATGAAGTCTCACACTTGAAACAGTTTGAAATGTTTTTTACATCCCTGCCTTCTAGCATAGTCAACATACTTTGCTTCTTCCCAACGCCATCCCTGTAAAACACAGAATTCCAAATACATATACACTGGGTTTCCAGAAGCTTAACTAAACTCTATCACTACAGTTACCTCCACTATTTATAAAGATGCTCTCTCCTGATTTTTCAGTCTGCTAACAATACTAACAAAGCTATGCTGAGGTATCTTTTTAAAGGTGCCAGAAAACTAGCTGCTACCAAAGGCATTGTTTCTACAATTCTGTAACATTGCCTGCTTTAAAAACAAGACATGAGAAGGGACAGAGTGATCTTCCAAATTATTTCAGTCAAGATGTCTCCATTTTACTCTCCTGGTGAGAAAATATATAGCAAAGATACTAACATTCAGTTCAACAACACAGGTTTGAACAGAAGTCAGAATGTACCAGGAGACGTCTACAAATACAGCAACATTAAACATCGTAAATAGTTTTCCTTCTCAATAATAAAGCTACATTAGTTCCAGTGTGAATCAAAGATCATCATAATTTGCCTTAAAAGCAAATCTCTGTGCATGCAGTAGAAATGCAGGTTGTGTTCCCAGAGCAAAGGTAAACGTTCGCTGCATATTTAGTTAGTTTCCTAAAATGGGATATAGTATTTCATATAGGAAAAATCTAAATGTGTGAAATAGCTTTATATTCTTAAATAAGAGAATAAAAGTCTGGCATGTGCTACTGATAATTAACCAGAATTAAAAATTGAGCTTCCTATTTATAAATTGTTATTGGACAGGGAGTGGGAGATTAATCAAAGATTGATTTCAGATTTTCATTAACAGTTGATTTAGATGTCTTTCTATATCATGAAAATAGAAATTTGTTTAGTATTGCATGGTGTATGTTTAAAATAATCTAGTAGAAATATGGAATAGAATGAAAAATTCATTTTCCATTTAGACACAATATGACTTCATGAATTTGAAAGCAATAGCAAAAAAATAAGTGGACAATAAAAAAACCCTACTTAAAATGTTAACAATCAATAATAATCCATAATAAAGTAAGAATAATTGAATGAATTGGCACTAATTACAGTTGTGTTTCTTCTCTTCTTGCCATTAACAAAGGAACTCAAATCCATCTGAAATACTCAGGGATATGATTTAACTTTTCCCACCTAATCATCTGAAATGCTGACAAGTTAAATTTGGCCCCAATGCTGCATAGAACAAGAATTATGCAGTTGAATTTTTAAAATAATGTATTGCTTTAAGAATACTAGAATGTAGCTTTGCATAATTGGCCAATGAATCCTAAGGTCACAGACAACTCTTATCAACAGATTTTTCTTCTAGTAGTGTTTACTCTATGATCACTTTTTCCTATATACATTTATGAAGTTTTAAATTCTTGTAGGATTTATATGTTAAAAAGTACAGATAGGGGATACACAGATTAAGTATAAACATTTCAAACCTTTGAGATAAAACGGGTCAAAGATATTATTTCATGGCATTTTTTTGGTCCATCAAGAATATGAGAATCATTTTGAGAATTGGAATTTAATACTAACATTATTATTTTAAGCAAATGTAACTGAAAAAATGTAACTGAAAAAATGTGTTTGCTAGCATGGTTTATTGTTCATTTTATGTTAACAAAATAGAAAGTCATGTATTTACTTTTACACCACCAATATAATTGGGTAGCTCCAAAAGCAAGATGGCCAGATCAAATATTTTTAGTTTGCCAAATGATTACTAGGTCAGAAATGGATTTTACATATATATTATGCAAAATCTCTTAAGTGTTTGAAATTACAAGGGGAACCACATTATTTTCATGTGAAACCACTGCTAAATTAATGGAGGAAGAGGGTTTCCTAAAGACAGACCTCAACAATTTTTTTTCAGAGCTCACCATTTGCAAGCTTCATTTTGTATGGAAAAAATGGTTCTAGAAATATATGCTTTGTTCCCTGTAACATTTCATTTGACTCAAATCCCATATTTTAGTGGTCCTATTCCACTCCCATTGCCAAACACAGTTTCAGAGCCTGTCCACTGCTGGCTGCACACCCACATTTATTCACTGGCAACATTTTCCAGTCTATAATTTTGGCTTGGATTGAAAAATTAGAGCATATTGGCAATATGTTTTTCTCTCAAATATATGTTTAATTATACCTGGCTGTCAGAATTAAGCATAAAAAAATATTGCCAATCAAAGTGATAGTGAATTAAATACAGGCTATATCTTTTAACAAAGAGCCAGTTTACATTGTTCTAGATTCTTGTTTGTTGTAAAATATCAATCAGGACAGACACAAAAAATAAAGAGCCCAGATAAAAATGACTATCTGAATAAACTTTCCACACATCATATACAAGTGAAAAGAAAAGTTAAGGAGAATAAGGCAACGATGGATTTTAAGCCTGGTTTCTAACATTGGAAATTCTGCAATTCCTCTGCTCTTCCTTATATTTTCAAATGACATATACCATCTTTGGCTGAATTATCTAGTATATAGATAAAATTTACATTTATTGTAATGCAATTTAACACATTCTATCAAGTCAGGGCACAACATTATTTCCTCTGGCAACTGAAAGTGAAAAAGTGGATCCAACCTTTGGGATTGCATTTTTTCTCAACAGCACAGAAAGACTGCTGTATTCCCTCACTGGCCACCTCATTCACTACATTAAAATTCTCAAAAGCATGGTATCCTCCACAAAGTATGCCTACATCCTTGGGCCAACATGTAATGTTTCTAAGGATTGGGTCTGATCTCTATTGATAGAAATAAGATGTAACCTGGGATTGCATTTTCCTCTAAAGGAATTCTTCCTGTGTCTCTATGTCTTGAAACAAACTGAATAGTAATAGGCTCTCATTCCCAGTGTTACTTGAACAGTTCAACAAAGGGGCCTGTTGGCTTGATTTCTGGTGCTCTGAAGCATTAAGGTACAAAAGGCCAGAGAATCAATATTATGTATTGCCAGATGTTTACAATAAAACCAGTGAAATATGAACTAGTAATAACTTAGCTAAAATGACATTTTTGGAGATCTAGCTCTTCAATTTAAACAATGTCATTCAGTGTGGGTTGAGCTGCTGCAGGTAGCTGCCTAGAACAAGTCTGAAGTTGTTTAACTTAACTTTAAGTCCACAAGTCTTAAAGTTGCCACGGTTGGAGACTCCTGGCCTTGAAGACATTCTTGAACCAACAGGATATCTGGACAGTCTATTGGCATGGCTGTAATAGTTGTGTCTCAATAAAGTTTATATATATATATATATATATATATATATATATATATATAAGTCTTGGCGTATTTGGGTCTGCTCTGTTGCTGTAAGCGGGTTGGTTGGCTATGTTGTACAACACAGCAAGAAAGCCAGCATTCCCAACCTCCCCACCAGTATTTATAGAGAGACGGCAGCTCCGATCACACTTTGCTTGTACAAGCACGAAGCCGAAGACACCAGCATGAAGATGACAAGTGGGACCTCGTCGACACGTCGCCAAGATACTCTCAATCTTACATGGGAAAAGACCCGAATACGCCAAGACTTGCTTACCTGTACCCGTGAAAATCTACGAATATATATATATATATATATATATGTATATGTATATATATACATATGTATACATATACATACATATATATATATATACACATTTCCAAAGGAAAGGGAAAAAAGGGAAAAAAGTCTACATTTAATAGTCTTACATAAAGTTCAAGCCCTGAACAAAACGGAGCCATAATACGTCAGAAAAGCATGAATGTTATGCTCTTCAAAAGTAAACTGTTAAAAAAATATTCATATGATGCTTGTCGCATATATGAATACTGTAAATGAAATCCATAATATATAAACTGGTAGCACATGATCAAAATGAAAAATGGAAAGTCAATTTTGAAATTCTAAACTTCATGGGTTTAAATGTTTTAACACCTGTTGTACGTTTTTTGCTTTATAATGTGGAAGAACAACTTTCTTAGTTGCAGAAAGTATTTACAATGACCTTAAATACTCACAAGTTAGATCAATCTCAGACTGTATCTTAAAATATTTGTCAAGAGATTTGTTTTCTCAAGATGTCATTCTTTTTACACCTTTAACATTCTGGCATTTTAGCTTCATTAAATGTAATCAAACGTTTCCTCCTGATTTGAAAGGAACATAGATTGTTCAATTTTCAGAAATTAACTGCAGCTGCAAAGACTGTAGAAACTGGGATAGAAATCTACCTGTTCCACAATGAATCGCCAATACATTTTTATGGCAATCATCTCTAATCTGAAATTCGCCAGATGCACTTGATTGAAATTCCCATCATCCCCAGTCAGTGTTATTTCTGTATTGAGGCAAAGGGAAAGGTGATCCAATTCTGTGAAGGATACCAGATAAAAGAAGATTGATGTAAAATAAGGTAATAGGTCCCAGAATAATATTGCAAATTTTGATTTATAGAATTGTGTCTCACTGAATGTGATGAATAGGACAACAAAACAAAAATAAGGTAATAGGTCCCAGAATAATATTGCAAATTTCGATTTATAGAATTGTGTCTCACTGAATGTGATGAATAGGACAACAAAACAACTTAGCTATGAAATGGGGACAGTATCACTTGTAACATATTTTAGAACACTGAGAGATTGGAACACAATTAACTCAAGTAATTAAGTAAAGTGATAGAATTAATAAGTGATCGTCTCTAGTTATTAGAGGATACGTATACAGTGCACATATTTTTGAGTGCATAAACTGCATTTGTAGTGACTATCAGAAAGTTGTTGCAACTACTAGAATATGTATGTGTTTTCTGGCCCTCCAGATTGTTTATTCATACAGATTCTCCAATTGTATACAACTGAAGTTTTAAATCAATTGTAACTATTACAATATTATGGAAGCTGATTATTTTAGACTGTGTAATAATGTTTATATGTTAATTTATGGAGCATGCATATTACTGAGTAGAACTAAGTAGGTGGCAAATTAATAAATAGTGATAACCATTAAAACTCCAGTATTTTTGTATTATTGGAAATCTTTTAGCAATCTCCTGATAACTCATCAAATAGAAAACTGAACCACTTAAATCAAACATAAAACTTATAATTCAACCAAACAATTGCTGGTTTGTCTGTTTCTGAATTTCCAGTTTCTCTGATATAAGAGTCATAACATCTTTTAAGAGTGTAGCTATTTGTACGACACAGGCAAGAGTAGAAAGGACTGAAAAATAAGTTGATACAATGCATGTTGGATTCATGCATTATATGAGCAAATTAAAATAATTATAAATGCTTTATAGCAATCATCTGAACTAATTATAATTCTGAGTATCTCTATATCATACCTTCACACTTAACAAAAACAGTGAACCTAATCAACTATAGGCAGACAAACCGAATTAATTTCCCTGAATTTCTTTGAAATGTTTATGATTATAAAATGGGTACTTTTTGTTTTTTGGTTCATAAAACCATAGGATCTTTTCCTTGAAGCCTATGGGTGAGCAAACACAATCAAAAGTCACCATTACCTTCTTTGCTTTTATAATTATGTGTGTATGCATGTATAAAAAAGCAAAATCTTTTTTCAATGGGCAAAATGAACATTTACTGGACTGATATTTCCTTTGGTAGAAATTAGTCAATATAATGGCCTATAGGCCAGCATCTTGAATATTCTCCTGCCTTCTTACCTACTTTGACTGCAGCATGCTGTTGCTATAAGTCAATTAAATTTTTGACCCATAATATTATAATTGTATTCTGAGACTAGAATTATAGAGATAGGATATCCCGGGATTTAGACTGATCCAAATTGCTAAGGAGAATGCAGAAACAGCTAAATTAATAAGCATTTGCCATTGTCATTCTATTTACCCATTCCAAACCAAGGAAATTAGAAAATAATCAAGTTAAGACTTTGCCCTAAGGATATACAAAAAGATCAACCTCTCCCCACCAAAAGATTAAAACAAGCAGCAATTTTTACATAAAATAATAAACAAATGAAAAGAAATTGTCAGTAGCATCTATCACCTCTCTGCATCTGAACTGCACTTATACAAACTAGTCCATTAGTACAGCAGCTTGCTAGAAATTGACTTTGGTTCAAGCTTAGTTTTAAAAAAATAAAACATTAAAAAAAATAAACACACATTAAAGACGGTGGACGGACATTTGCTCATTTCCCTGCTTAACAGTTCACAAGGGTTTTTTTCAGTTTTAGGAAATAATTTCTTATATTTAAATAGCTTGTGAATCAGGAAGTTGAAGATTCAGAGATGAACAGAGAGCATGCAGGATGATAGCAGGTGGAGAGGAGACAGATTTGCGCCAGTTGATAGTTAATACAGGTTTGCAAACTGGAGTCACCAACTAGAGATGGCACTATAAATGAACTCCTTCTGTTATTAGCTGATGAGAGACAATATTTTTTGTGGGGGCTAAGTAATGGATTGCAGCTATGTGAGCTTAGGAATTTCTCTCTTTCCCATATTCCAAATAGTAATAGAAAGGAACATTTCTATTTTGAACAGTTCTGATATTTTCCAATTTGTCTTAAGGAGATAGGAATGTGCCAGCTATGTGGTAGTGATCCAGCTTCTTTTCATCTGAGAAAATATGAGTTCAGGTCAATATAACATTTTCTCTGTCTCCTTTCCTCCATCTCTCTCTCTCTCTCTCATCCATTGTCAGCAGTTGTTTGCACATATTACTTGATGCTTGAGAACAGTTTTACACTCTTTAGTAGAGATGTTTACTGCCATAAATGATTTAGCAGCAAAAACCAGAAATGGCACAAAACATTGCAAAATAGATGCAACATGCCAGTGGTCATCGTATTCCACAGCAAGTTGGCCTGCTTTCCAATCACCCCTTACCACTATTTCCCACAGCAGCAAGCAATGGTAAAAACACTACAGATTGTTTACAATGGAACAAGATTACAAGGCTGCTTGTTATGGCTGTGTTGGCGTAAATGGTACTTCCTGTTCATGTGACCCAGTTTACTTCTGGAACAGAAATGTTTTAAATTCAAAATAATTTTAATACAATCATAAAAGTAAGAGACTCCAGGAAAAAAAATCTTAAAATGAGCCAATGCAGGTTGGTTTTTTTTTAAAATCCTATGCCAAACAGCTGGTAGGAAGATTTAGTGGATGTATATGAGTTATCAGCAATATAGGCAGTCTCCTGAGAAAGTAAATAACAGAAGTATTTCCCAAGTTGTAAAGTGGTAATTTCCATGCAATTAGGAAATAAGAGAATCATCACCACAATAGTAGAAACAGACTCTGCAGGCCAAATCCTTTCCCCCTTGGATCAACAAGAGCCAAATACGTGCAAATGAGGGCTAGATTTGGCCAAATATGATGAATAAACTGCTGTCTAAACAAAACTCCCACCTTACATGTGTGGACTATCTTTGCACATGACCCTCAGTATGTTTATTTTAACTGCCAACACTTCTGAGAGAATCTCATAAAACACTCCACCAAGGAAATTATAAAGAATATTTGTGATTCACATGCTTCCCTCTCTTTTCCCTTCCCTCTGAGTGGCATGGGAGCTCACTAAAACTGTTCCAGGAGCAAAGAGAAATGTGTCCAAACTTTCTTTTTCTCTTTATATAAAAAATAATAATAATCATAAAGAGATACATAAGTAATACAGGCCTGCCTAAACTGTACCAGTTAAGAAAGGAACCCCCAACACGATTGATAAGATTATAAACATCTTGTATGACATTATGGCCTGTACAACAGACCAATAAAAGATAATTAAAAAAAGATATTCAGATCAAAAAGAAAAGAAAAAAGAAAACCCATTCCTATGTTTGAGTTGATAACCCACCTTAACTTGTCACTGAGACTGCTGGAAATGATAAGTAGTCCTTTTTTTTTTTACATTTTTGGTTAGAAAGTTCTCCAATCAATGAAGCAATCCTGAAAAGACAGTGTTTCTTATAAAATTAGGCAATTGTTTGTCCCAGTTTTAAATCCTTCTTTTTCTTGCTGTTTTTTTCCTGTTTCTAATATTTTTTCCTTCTCTCCCTTGTCCCCAGTAAGACGGCATGAGGAAGCCACACATAATTTGCAGTTCAGAAGCCCAGCTGCCAGCCAATCTCACTGCAGCATGAAAGAGGCTTGGGTTAGCACAGCTGAGCCCAACTCACTGTGCCTTGGAGGCCGTAGTGGTGGTGGAAGCAGCCCCACTAGCTGAAGCCACTGTGAAGAGAGAGTTCTGGATAGATTCCGCTGAGGTGGAGGTGGCATGAAGGCTGGCAACTGGTCCAGAGGCCCCTGCGGAAGCTGCAGCAGCAGAGACCAAACTAACTGGGTTGCTGGTGAGCAGTGAAAGATTCTGAGGGTTCAAGAACAATGGGGCAGTTACGATGTTGGGTGTACCTCCAGCATTGGCAAATACCAAGTTCCCAGTTGCATCCAGCGATGTTATTGGAAGAGAGCCACCAGATGCAAGAGCTAAAAATAGGAATAATAAATATCAGTATTAATGCAGCCACCTCTACAAAATACAACAGGCAAACAAAAGAAAAAAAAAAGAAAAAAATCCTTTTAAGGTCTCTTTAATGATTTGCATTGCAAATTCATTTTCCACTTAAGGAAATTTACAATTTTTGCCACATAGGAAATGCAGATTTGAAAAATGAAGATTCATTAGATTCAGTACAAAAGATCATGAAAATCACAAAATTGTATTTCTAAAAAAGTGGGATGACTTCCAAAACTGAGGCAAAGAATCCTTAGACTCTAATCAAGTACTGGGAGACGAGAAACCCTTTTTGGTATCTTGCCACAGTGTGGGTATTTTGCCTTGCCAATTCTGCCTAATTGACCACATAATGAGATTTGAATTGCCTATTCAATAAGGGGTCGAATCATCTTTAATCACTGAGCTCATATCCTCAAAAATCTTTGGTCTGTAGCTTCAGAAATCAAATAGATTTAGATATACTTCAATGGAATTCAAATTCAAATGGAAGGGGGATTTTAAGGGACTGTTTATTTCACAAGTGAGAGCCAGTTTGGTGTAGCAGTTAAGGTGGTTGTGTAGAAACAGTGGTGGGTTGCTCCCGGTTCGTGAGAGCCGATAGCGGTGATGATGTGACGTCAACGAACCGGTTCTCCGTGACCGCAAGCTGGACCCACCCATCCGCCTCTACCTTGTTTTTTCCCTTTATTTCTTCTGGTTTTGCCCAGCTGATAGGCGCTTTGGAGCGGATTGCCCCACCTCAGCTGGGGAAAACTACTCTGCGCTTGTGCAGAGGGCTTTTTCAGAGCCAATTCCCATGTCTCAACTGGGAATAAATGTAATGCACATGCACGGAGCGCCCGTTTGACGCACATGTGAGTGAAGTGTAGCCGTCTAGACGAAATAAGAAAATGAACCACTGAGGGAAGGAGCCCCCGAAGCTGCCGGCATTGCAGCTGCCCCCACCCCGCAGCTTGGAGCTCCAAGCGGAAGGGGTCCTCGGCTATTGTGAAAAAGCGGCAGCTCTGGTTGCGCCATCTCTGCTTCGTTCTCTTTGAGAACAGATTTGCAAACAAGGTGCGAAGCGGCTCTCAAAGATAATGAAGCAGGTGTGGCACAACCAGAGCTGCTGTTTCTTTGCAACAGCCGAGGATGGAAAAGTTTGCTCAGGAGCGACGCTGGCAAGGAAGGCAGCTGGGTTGGAGGCATCGGTTTACACTGCCCCCCTCCCCGTACTCCTCGCCCTCCTTTCGCCTTTCTCTGCTGGAAATCCCGGCCTATAGCGATGAAAGGAAAACATGATAGTTGCAGATTCTGCCAGGGAAAGAGCAGTGCCCTTCACACTGGCTCCCAGTTGACAACCGGGAGGGGAGGTGATACTTTTTTTTCTCTCTTGAGGTTGGTAGACCCAGATCGGTTATAGCAGAATATCTCAGGCACCACCAACTCATAACGGGCCATTTATTTATTTGAATTTTTATGCCATCCAACTCCAGAAGGATTCCGGGGGGCTCACAACAAAAGTATCACAACAAAAGATAATATCAATACCTTATAAAATTTTTAAAAGGGGTTAAAATAATAGGACCATAAAAAACATTCACATCCTGTCTGGGGCCGGATCTTGCTAAATCACAATAGCGAGATCAACGGCCCCATGCCTGCTGGAAAAGCCAGCAGTTTTAACTGCTTTGCGGAAGGCCAGTAGGAAGCAGTCCAGACCTTGGGAGGTAGTTGGTTCCAGAGAGCCGGAGCTGCCAGAGAAGGCTCTTTCCCGCGGGCCCACCAGCTGACATTGCTTAGCTGATGGAACCCGGAGAAGACCAACCCTGTGGGATCTTACCGGTCGCAGGGAGACGCAGGGTAGGAGACGATTTTGGAGGTAACCTGGTCCTGAGCCATATAGGGCTTTAAAGGTAATAACCAACACCTTGAATTATACACCTGTTATATATTATGTAGTAGCAGTAGTAGTAGTAGTAGTAATAGTTGTAGTAGTACATAATGCAAAATGTATGAGTACATAGGTCTCGCTTAAAATCTGTACATAGGTGAAAAACTATTGAAAGCTGATGCAGCAGGTATTGCAGAGAAGGCTGCAATTAATCAAAACACACCCCGTTCAAAGCTCATCCCTGGCATTAATTTTCAGGTGTCGTTCAGCACTGTTCTTTCTCAACTGGGAACAATAATTTATCTCTGCCTTATCTTAAAAGATTATTTTTGAATCACTACAAGATAATTGATTAGAGCTAAAGTTAATCAGAATTGACTATGGAATTTTCTAATGACTTCAATTAATCTACTATAAGTATTTAAGTACAAAAAGAGCCAATACTTTGAACAGTCTAAAGTCAAGTGATAAATAAAAGTTTAGTTTGCTCTCATTTATTTTAAAAGCTATTACACTTTAAATGTTAGCTCCTCTGCTATGCTGTTTTTGCTTATTGAAAACTGCACTGAAAACTATATTTGACCAAAAACTAGGGTGGACACTCAAAATCTATTTCTCATATTCTAATCTATTCATTCCCACTTTTTATTATTTGTGAAATGTGAGCATATAGATCTCTTTGCATTGTATATATTCTGGATTATTTTCATAATGACCCGAAATGTGGATTACTAGTATAAGAGATGGGTAGAAGCAAAGAAGAAATTGAGTTATATCAAAGTCCAAATCCTGTAATACCTTATTCCTTTGCATATGGTTAAATGTCACAAGCTTATCAAGACAGCTGAGCATTAAAAAAGAGAACTGATCTGCTTATTTATTGTACTATATTTTTAATTGAATGCAAATGATTTACTTTATGCATTGTCTTTACATAAGGGCTAGGGTTTGGGGAGTTTTGTATAACAACAGAGAACTATTAGTGAAATGCAACAGTGAGTTACTATTCATAATAGCAAGCAAGCTTCTTTAATAATCACATGTGGTATGATTATTCTCTGTTGTTTACAGAACTGAGTTTAGCATTTCAGGATTTTGAAATGAACGTACTTGATTTGATGTTAGCTAATATTCTTTTTTCTAACACAGACACACAAGATTCAGAATACGTTCACCTATGACATCCATTTCTGGCTGGGCAGTTCATCATCTCAGGATGAACAAGGTGCAGCTGCCATCTACACAACACAAATGGATGAGCACCTGGGTGGAGTTGCTGTACAGCACCGTGAGACTCAAAATTATGAGAGTGACACATTTCGGAGTCACTTCAAGCAAGGTCTTGTGTACGTAAGGCTCTGTGCAATTCTTTTGGGACCAGCCTGCATAATTCTGGTTTGTTTTTCTTCATCCAAGAGTAGAGCTGTCCATGCTGAACAGATCAACAGGTTGATTATCTTGACTAGCAACAATTGCCCGAAATAGCTCTGCTGTGGATTTAGAAATATATGTCTGTTTTTCATGTGTTTTCTATATGCAATTTCGGGGTCCAATATTTGGAATTAAGAAAAACAAAACAGAACTAATTTGGATGGGCAGAGTTACCAGGGTTGTAGGGTGAAACTTAAGACTTGGTTTAGTAGTGGGATCGTGAAGTCAAGTCAATTTTGTTATGTGCTTGGAGTGGTCATCCAATATATTAAAAAAAATGTTTTCCAAAACAAATAGTTATAAACAAAAGATAAGGGAAGGGAATCAGGAGCTCCAATCGATCTGGAGCTCTGTTATTGGCTACAGAGGCCTTCAGGAAAGGCCTTTAGGAAAGGCCTCTATAGCCGATAACAGAGCCGTGGATCAATCAGGAATTCTGTTATCGGCTACAGAGGCCTTCAGGCAAGCTTTGCTGGCTGCAGAAGAAATGGGTGCAGGTGTGCGAGGCTTGGCTGCAACTATCTGAAGCCAAAGAAGTTCCTGAAGGCCTCTGACAGCAAAAAGGAGGCCAGGGGCAAGGTGAGGTGAGTCAGTGGATGACATCCCTCCTGAAAATAAGACGTGGTGCCTTTTTTTTTTGTGGCAAAAAATATAAGACACTGTCTTATTTTGGGGAAAACACAGTATGAATATTTGTGGATTTACAATTCTGATTTAGTTCACAGGGGGTCCAAACCCCGATATGCTTAGCCACTTTAAGTTGGATAAACTATACTTGGTTGGGCTCACACATCATGCTAAGCCATACATCATAGTTTCCATTCAGAATGGCGAGGCTTACACAAAAAGGAGCATGCTGTTTTATGACAAGGAGCAGCTTGAAAAAAAGGGGACTGCCTGAATGGTCTGAAGATAGACAAAGAAAGCAAGAAAAACATGAAGACATACATGGAATTAGATAGTAAAAAAAATCTGGTAATTTTACATACGACAACTGGGGAAAGGTGTTTTTTTTTCCTTTTGTGGAGGACTGAGCTTATCATCATGGTGGAGTTATGTCTTTTGCAGTCCACAATATGACCCTGTATTTCTTCTGCAGCTATAAGAAGGGTGGTGTGGCCTCAGGCATGCAACACGTGGAAACCAACACGTACAATGTGCAACGGCTACTGCATGTCAAGGGGAAGAAAAATGTGGTGGCTGGAGAGGTAGGTCAGAGATCAACGTAGAAGGGGATGGCAAGGACTAATAGATGAGCTACTAATAAAAACTCCTGGGTTAATATACCAGGTTCTTTAAATGCTTTTACCATTTATAAAGATGCTAAAAAATCATACTCATCCCTGTACACTGGCATGACACAAATCTTCTATGAAATGTTTAATTTTTTTAGATGTACTAGCACTTCTATCCTCATGACATGGCTTGTAATCACTACTTTTGCAAATGTTGTGCTTCTGTCC
>JANHFM010004689.1:42746-63654 GCA_032468115.1 Grayia smithii | reverse complement strand
GATGGAAGGCTGAGTCAACCTTGAGCCTGGTGAGATTCGAACCAGCACTAATTGCAGGCAGATAGAACTAAGTGGAACCACTTAGGAGTGCACTAGCTAAGTGTGCCACCCAGGCTCTTTTACTGCTTTTTAGTACTAATCACCATAGAGATTAAAAACTGTTATTATCCTTCATGAAATAAAATTTTATTCATAACAAACCTTATCAAAATAAATTTAATCAAAGACTTTTTCAGATAGTTCAAGTAACATATTGACATGTCTGATTTTTGGACTTGAACATTCCCAGATGCAAAAATTCCCTGCTACATAATTTCGGGAGCATATCACCTCAATAAAATAGCTATAGTTTTCTCTGGAATATGTTCTTCCAGGTTCGCCAAGCTGCCTTTCAATCCCTGGGACCTTTTATATCAACATTTGCAAATCCATCCAGCAGTGGTCAATTTTTTAGAGAAGAAGAATGTAAGAAAACTGAAAGTCAGAATTTTATAGAAGAACACAGGTATGGATAATTAAATTCAATGAAAATAATATTGAAATAAAATGTTCACACATTTTCATATTTGCTCATCTTTCTTTAGAAGTGAATCTCTCACATTCTGAGAGATTATGATAAAATATGTTCCAATTTTTTCCTAATATTTTGAAAGATGATTCTTTGTTTGTGCCAAATTTTTGTTTATTGTAGAAAATCTTTAATGGTTTTGAGGCTTCCATCTGTGAATGAGTCAGTGAGCTTATGTGTTGTTATACAGATCAGAGTGAGTAATTTTTGAAGGAAATATGCCAGAAGTTGAGATCAGTTTCCTGTGTACTACAGTTTGTCTACTATTCTTTGTACTTTGGTCTGGTTTTTACCCCTTTTAGTTTTTTTGTTTTTATTATTCCTGTTCAGGCATCCTACAAATCCTCATTTCCTTTTCCCCTTACTCACAAGTTGCTGTTTGACCAACTGTATTCTAGCTAAATTTGTGTGTGTGTGTGTATGTATGTATGTATGTATTAGCAATAGCACTTAGACTTTTATACTGCTTTACAGTGCTTAACTGGCCTCTCTAAGTGGCTTACAGAGTCAGTATATTGCCCCCAACAGTTCGGGTCCTCATTTTACCCATCTCGGAAGAATGGAAGACTGAGTCAACCTTGAGCCTGGTGAAATTTGAACTGCCAAATTGCAGGCAGCCAGCAGTCAGCAGAAGTAGCCTGCAGTACTGCACTCTAACCACTGTGCCACCAATTTAAATTTTACTTGGAAACTGATTAGTCAATGTGTGGTATTGGTACTATGTACTCCTAGGAATCTGTGTCAATTATCACATGGCCAATAGTGCCCTGGTAAACCCATGCAGTGTACTACACTAATCTAACCAAGTTGTAATGAGGGTCTAAGGTACAGTAGACAGGTTCTCATGTACCAGATTAGGGATAATATTAACAGCTTAATCCGAGATCTCTTTTACGTATACAGGTAATGTAGCAGTATATGGTGTGTGTGTGTATGTATGTGGTGTGTGCATGTTATTACATTATTTCAATTTTAGAAACAGTTAAAATTGGTATCACCATAGCTATTTGGAAGGAAATTAATATTTTTAATAATTTCATAGTAATATAAGATGAAGTCTACCCTGTTCCCCCAAAATAAGACATTCCCTGATAATAAACCCAATCGGGCTTTTGAGCAAATGACAATAAGGTCAAGTTTATTTCAGGATTCAAAAAAATATAAGACAGAAACTTATTTTCGGGAAACACATAGATATTTTGGAGGATATCAATAAGCTTATGAACAAGGACGACTCAACAGATATTTCACAATTTCTGAAAAGCTTTGATCAAAAAATACCATCAAAGGGTTTTGGGCCAAGTCAAGTTCTCTCATGGATTAGCAATTAATTAAAATCAGAGAGCAGAGAGTAGGCATAAATGTTCAATTCTCACAATGCTGAGATATACAAAGTAGAAGTCCCTCAAAGATCTATTTCAGAACAACTGATATAATTTATATTCCATATAAATTAAATGGAAGTAGGGCTGACTAGTAGCAATGAAAGGTGGCTAAATCAAAAGTGATTGTAAAGAATGGAGTTCCTCAAGCAAACATAGTTCAAAGTAAACAGGTGTAAAGAGTTACATGTCGGCATTTAAAAATCTAAAATTTATCTATATATTAATGGGATCTGAGCTGGTAGTAACTGACCAGGAAAGGTGATCTTGTAACAGTGTAATAGTGGAGAGCTTGAAAATGTCAATGCAGTCAGCAGCTGCTGTACAAAAGACAAATGTCATGAATGGAATCATAGAAAGGGAATAGAACTACCAATATAATAATACTAATAAATTTATGTTGCAATCGCCCTTGACTGATTGCAGATCTGATTGTGCAGATCTGATTGTGGCTCATCAGCACTGAAGTTAATGTAAAAAAGGGAAGATGATTGGTGGGATGAAGCAACTTTCATGAAGAAAGGCTACAACAATAAGAATGGTATGGGAAGATGTGATAGAATTATATAAAATCATTGATGGCATAGATTAAATGGATAAACGTTTTTTCTCACTCTACAAATGTTAACATTCAAAATGATCCACTGAAAATAAACAAATGGAGATTCAGGATTCAAATAAATATTATTTTAAAACCTTGGTGGAATAATAGAAAGAAACCTCTTGGAAAGAAAGAGATATCAGATATCTATTTTTTCTTCCATGGTAAAGATCACAAGAATGGGGAAAGGACATTAACTTACCTGTGATCTTGATGAAGACTATGTTTGGGAAGAAAATATTCAGCATTACTCCTCTCTCATTCTCCCTTTCCCCTAAAGTAGGGATCCCTAATCCCTGGCCCACTACCAGGCCTTGAGCTGTTCGGATCTGGGCCATGGAAGTAGTGGGAGAGTGCGCATATCTCCACTTGCATGTGCAAAGCTGAAAACGTTGGGGAACTCTGGCCTAAAATACTATGCTTCCAGTAGCTTCCAAATATTTGTTTGCAGGAAATTGAAAATGAAACTGAATTGGTAATGTCATTCCATGCCCTCTTGTGCAGTAAATTTGTGGCTTTGAAACAACCACAGCAATGTGTGAGCCTATAGAAGGTGACATGATAGGCATTTTAAAGGCAATCTGGATTCATAATCCTGGAGAATGAGACCAAGAATTCAAATCATGCACTATTTCTTTTATTCTACTGTATCTCATCAGTTAGCAGAATAAATAAAACAAAATAAACAAACAATGAACTGACCTGAGAGGTGAAAGTGATGCTTGGCTGAGACTGCAGGAGGTTGGCTTGGCTTTGCTGAGGTAGTTGCGTTAAGAGATTCTGCGCTTGCAGGAGACCTGAAAATTGAATTGCATTTACATAAATGAAATTAATTAGCATAGTTTGCTGCAGTACATTTCTAAAATGCACAGCATTTCTTCATGTGTATCATACTTGTTGCTTAGCCTACTGTTAAACAAAGTCTATATTAACTCCATTATTTTCTTAAAAACAGTGGAAACAGAGCAGGAAGGAAAATATTAGCTAAGCTCTTATGTGATTGTGCTTTTGAAAGCATAACTCATGTGGGCAAAGTCTCAAGCCATAGTCTGCACTTTAATTCTGAGCTAGAGACTAAAGATTATAAAGCAAAAAGGTATGAGATTACATGAAATTTTAAATAAATTTATTTAAATTTATATCACATTAAGAATCCCAATGTGCTAGTTGTTCCTGACTCTAGGGGGTGGTGCCCAGATCCGTTTCAAAGCCGAAGAGCCAGTGCTGTCTGAGGATATTTCCGTGGGCATGTGACCGGCATGACTAAAATGCCAAAGGTGCATGGAACACTGTTAGATTTAAATATGCTTGGAAAACCAAATGGTTTGGAGCAGTGGTGAAATCCAAATTTTTTTACTACCGGTTCTTTGGGCATGGCAAGGGAAGGATACTCCAAAATCTTCATTCCCTCACCACTCCTGGAGGAAGGATATTGCAAAATCTCCATTCCCAGCCCACTCTGGGACCAGCCAGAGGTGGTATTTGCCGGTTCTCCGAACTACTCAAAATTTCCACTGCCGGTTCTCCGAACTGCTCAAAATTTCCGCTACCGGTTCTCCAGAACTTGTTAGAACCTGCTGGATTTCACCCCTGGTTTGGAGGGTCACTTAAAACTCTTGGGCTGTAGGTTATGAAATCCACTGTAAATAGTGCAGTATATGACTGAGGCGTATACCAGATAACTGATCAGGCAAAGAAGGATATGAATTAGAAAGGAGGGAAGACCTTTGGCTCCATTAGATGAGCCAATTGTGCCCCTTCTAAACTGGGAAGCCCTTCAGAAAATCAGTCATATTCCATTCACCTATGGCTTGATTACTACCCTGTGCTATACATAGGGAGTATCTTGAACACCATTCAGAAGCTTTAACTAGTCCAGAATGCAGCAGTGTGGGCAGTGATAGACATACCTCAGAATGTCTATGTGACACCTTCAATTTACAAGCTGTACTGGTTGCCAGCGTGCTCCAAATGTGATTCAATATGTTGGATATAATCTGTAAAACCCTACATAACATAGGAACAGATTATTTGAAGGACCACTTATCTCCCCTGGTTTCTGCCTGGTCCATATGTGCTGATATAGTTGGTGGGTTTCAGGCTCTTTTGATTAAACAGTGCTATCAGGATCCAGGAAATGTAATTTCTCTATCATGATGCCTGCCCTTTTGAATGAGATTCCCACTGAAATCAGTATGATTCTTACCCTGGTGGCTTTCTGAAATCCTTAAAGACATCCCAGGCCTTTGGTTACTATGAAAGGAATCTCTTGTGGTATTTGTTTTTCTATTATTTTATCTGGAGTAACTGGATACCATCTTGCTTTGCTTTTGTTATACTGCAAACCAGTCAAAGTCAGTGGTGTTGGGCAGTACTTAAATTATAAAAATAATAAAATGTATTGAGTGCTTATTCTGGGCTAACCAAAAACATTCAGCATATCAGGTTTAGGATATGTCCCCTTTGATTCTATTGTTCAATATTACTTGTTGAACTCCATGAATTTGCCTACAGCAGTCCATTTAAAAACCAAATAGAGGTAGTCCTTGACTTATGACCACAATTGAGCCCAAAATTTCTGTTGTAAAATGATAATTTGTTAAGTGACTTTTGCCCCATTTTATGACATTTCTTGCCACAGTTGTTAAGTGAATCACTGCAGTTGATAAATTAATAACCTGGTTAAGTGAATCTGGCTTCCCCATTGCTGGTCAGCAGGTCACAAAATGGGATCATATGACCCCGGGACACTGCAACGGTCATAAATATGAACCAGCTGCCAAACATCTGAATTTTGATCACGTAATCATAGAGATGCTACAAAGGCTGTAACTGTGAAAAATGGTCATAAGTAACTTTTTTCAGTGCCGTTGTAACTTTGAATAGTCATTAAATGAACTGTTTCAAGTTGAGGAGTACCTGTAAATTTATGGCCATTTATTTAGATACTGTATATAGTAATCTTTACTGGAGAAGGAAAGGACAAGACTTAATACTTCCTTTCAATTACCTTGATGGAGATACAGGGTTTATAGAAAATTCAAGAAGTTTACATACACGTCTTCCCTGTCCTTTCAAAAGGATAGGAAAAATGAAATAAAACCTAAGAACCCATAAATTAATGGGATTTTTTGTATTTGAAAAGGAAGTCTACTTCCAATTCGTAGTAACTACAGTTTTTTGAACTGCTGATATTACAGGAAGTTGTGCATAGTTTAAAAACAAATGCACATGGCTTTCAATCTTTTTGACCAAGCCACACCAAATAAAATAATCGTATTAAGCACTAAGAACATATCCTCTTATTAAATCCAACTTGAAGTGATTTCTAAGAATTGGGTATACTATAAATAAGTTACACAGCAAACAATTACTTCATATTAGAAACTATACTACAGGAGTTAATGGTCTTAACCGCTTAAGCGTATGCAATAGTTAATATCTATACTTCTAAGAAAGTATATAGGAAATGTAATTGTAATTAGCAACTTTTGATATCATTTTCTAGGTTCTAAACCTTACCTAAGTCAATACCTGAACATTTAAATTCAACCTAATCAGAATTTAATCCACGCCAAAAATATGTAATCCAATAAGAGAGCAGATGAGATACACGTTACATTCTCAGTATAAAGCCTTTCACTATATGTGAATGTGTGCATATCTTTTACTAGGTATTAATAACAAATATAATCCTGGCAGGATCTCCACAGAGATAATCATGAAACCCTCTTCTGGATGTTTAACCACAAGCATATTTCAGAGAAATTCCAGAAAGTGTTCAGAGGGTTTTGCCCACAGAACTCCCATTGTGAACTATTAGCCAGAAACTCCATATGCGAATCCCGTGGTAAGCCAAGCCATTACTTAGAAAATTCTCTACTGGGCTCCATGTCTAAATAGAGGTTTTGCCCTTAGCTGTTACTTATCAGATTTCTCCAAAGGTATTATTAGCAATATACAAATGAAACTTTGTTCTAGCGAATTGCACTACCATCCCATTTCCTAGAAAGCCAGCATTTAATAATGGTTGATACAATTGCTCCTTAAATGGTAACCTGACAAAAGGAGGAAAAGGGGAAGGGCAAATTATTTGTCTTTATCTACAAGCTACTAGCATTTTGTGCTTTCTTTAAGCCACGGGTGTCAAACTTGCGGCATCACATTGCCATCACTTGACATATTGCAACTTTTTCCCATTTGTGGAGCTGGGGTGGACGTGACCTGCAGGTGATGCATCCGGCCTACGGGCCACAAGTTTGATACCCCTGCTTTAAGCCAAAAAGAAAAAAAAGATCTATAATATAAATATACTATTCTCATAAAAGAGTCATCTGAAGGTTTATGGCACTGACCTTTTTGCCATCGCGTGCCAGGAGCGGGGGGGGGGGGGGAGGTCGCATATGTGCCTCTCCCACACATGCATGACCCACCCCCCAGCTCCTGGCACTCAATGGCATGTTTTTCTTTCTCCCCAAGCTCTAGAAACTTTCTAGGAGCTTGGAGAGGGCAAAAATGACCTTCCCCACCCCCACCCGGAGGCAGGAAATGGCCCGTTTGATAACTTCCAGTCCCACCTAGAAAGGCTCTGGAGCTTGGGGAGAGAGAAAAACAGGGCTTTCCCTTCACCCCCCGAGGCCCTCCAGAGACAGAAAACAGCTTGTTTCCCTACTTCCACTGGGCCCAAAAAGCCTGAAAATCAGCTGCCTGGCATGCACATGTGCACTGGAGCTGAGCTTGTGTGCCTTCTGATATGGCTACATATGCTATAGATTCACCATCATGGGTTTATGGCATGTCTATTCTGTAGAATTTGCTAGGAACAAGCTCAGCCAATTAACTAATATTCTTATATATATAAGCTTCAAGTAAATGATACAGCTGAACAACTTCTAAACATTACAAAGAAATGTAAATTTGCTGCTGATTAATCAATATGCAGTTAGAAGAAAAACTATTTTAAAAATATATTTCTTTATCTTTCACACAGAATAAATGATTCTTGTAAAGGGACACTGAATAGATACATCCTGATCAGGTGACTATAGTCAGTCAGATGGTTCCAATATGGTTCAATGGTTTTCTTCTCCCAGAAGAAGCATGGGTTCTACTTACCTCTCCTACCGGTTCTAAAGGTGCACGCGCTTTGCGCAGAAGCTTTTTTGGCCAAAAAACATCAAAAAAAGTTTTCTGCACATGCGCGCAAGCATGCTCTGTGTGCTTCACAACCGGGCTGGTAAGTATGGGCGCGTGGGGGGGGGGCACAGTCCGGGACACATAGAACCAGTTCGGTGACATCACAGCATCACCGCTACCGGATCGCGCGAACCGGAGGCAACCCACCACTGCCTGTAACCAATTTTTTTAAAAATAGTGCCTCAAAAATACAGGAATTTGCTGTATGGAAAACTCTAAAAGATCATCTCAGAAATGTACTGCTTACCCTGCTGCCCCTGCGGTGTTTGTGAGATGATGAACTGTGCTGGTTGCAAGTTGGTTGTTGGATGCACCAAGACAAACTGTTGCAGATTGAGATTTTGTTGCTGGAGCTGCTGTAGATGCTGCAGATCCTTCAAGAAGGAAAACATATGAGATATCCAAAACTAAGCATCTTCCCCTTCTCCTTTTTAGAATAAAATAAAGCCAAAGGAAGGACTCCAAACATCTTGTTCCCTGAACACAATGTGCCTACGTACACCGTTGAAGGGTATATATGGAACAATATGTGATAAAATAAATTTTATTGCTCCTTCCACTGAAAAACTTCTGAAGTTTTCAGATTTGCTGCCATGTTCATAACAGAAATAAATCCTTAACAGCAAAGGCTGATGCTTCAGGCTGGCTCCTTTATTTTCTGTATCTGTCCCTTGCTGATAGGAAAGTTGTGAAACAGCAAGAGAAAAGCCATTTTTGTTCTCATCGGTCAACTGATTCATGAAAAAGGCAGACCCACTGAGATTTTTCTGCAGCAGCCTTTAATAACCAGAAGATCTAATGGGTTCTGTCTCTTTTTTATGCACCTACTTCTGTGCAAGTAGCTGGCATTTTTAGAGGGGGGAAAGATATTGCCTTTCTCTATTACTTTTTCTCCTCTCTAGCTACCAAAATATATAGCATTTCCCCATTTATGTATAAGGAAAGGGATAACATATAAATGAAGCAATGCACACTTTGTAGATGGGCAAAGATTTGTAGATTCATCATCATAATAATGTTTATTATTTTTCGATATTTTAAAAAATACTGGGAATCGTACTAATGGTTTGACGTGATGACAATTGAAACATTGGTAAATCAGAGGTAACAACAAGCGGAATGGTAAAAACGGATTATTTTATGATATGCAAATAAGTGCTTTGTTATTTATATTATCCATCAGTCTATCACTTAATACTGTTATATAACAATATTAATAACAAGCTAGACAGAAGGCAAGAAACATCACTACATAATTTTTAAAGATTTGCTTAATGACTTTATACAGAGTTTGAAAATCTCATCAAAATCTCATTAAAATTAATGGTCAAGGCCAAACTTTTATAACAATATGAGCAGTTCCCTAATAATATTAATGGTCTCCCTTTTACTAGATGTGTTCAGGTGGAGGCTGAGGCTGATTTACCATTTACCACTAATGAATTAATTTGATTCCTATATTCAACACAAGGATTTTGACTTAATGGTCTATGTGCCATTTGGATGATCTTCTAAAACATTGATTCCAATGACTAAATCTATTACAATAAATAGTTATTTGGTGGTAAGTTATAATAGAAATTCAAGTAAGAAAAGCCATGTTGTTAATGATAAAGGAAATGAAGAAAGTATTTTCTTCCGACTTCAGTGTAAAAGGTTCTAGAGCAGCAGTCCCCAACCTTTCCGGCTTGATAGCCTCGCAGGGGGGAGATGGGATAGTTCTTTGTGCGTGGCAGGCATGCGTGCTCACACGCGCAGCTCCCTTTGTGAAAGTGGCAGATGCATGCATGTGCCGTTCACACAAATGGAGCTGTGCATGCATATGTGCTCACCTAGTACTTGAGTGGCCTGGTTCTGAATGGGCAACAGCCCAGAGGTTGAAAACCCCTGTTCTAGAGGTTATATGAAGATTTGGACATGAAGTTTTGCTTTGCTGATTCCACAGTTCAGCTTTATCAACTAAGCTTCCTCCTCTCACTTTCTACTTCTTTAAAAAAATTCTTTCCTTCCTGGATTGAATAGCAATAGATTTAAAAAGTTACATACTTTCTGCAACAAGGAACAACACAGCAGTTAATGGGTACCCAAGACATTCTCACAACAAGTTATATAATGGATCTAAACTTTAGCTGTTCTGTGAACAACAAAATAATATCTGGCCAACTAAAGCCATTAACAGATTGAACCTCACCTGTGCAATTTGTATCGGCTGAGATAAAGGAATCTGTGTCATGGGCGTTGCAGCAGAAGCTGAGATGGTGGCCCCTGCAGCATTATGCTGCTGACTGGCTGAATGCTGCACTGCAGCTGCCAGCAACTGTGCCTGTGCCTGTTGTAGTAATAATTGCTGCTGGGCTGGTGTTAACGTAAGCTAGAAACAAGTTTTAGGACATTCATTAATAAAAGAAAGGAAAAGCCGCTTTCTTAAGTATTACTGTTAATTTCTGAGAAGTTTTTATTGGATAAGCTATTTTATATTTTTTGCTTCCGTAAAAAAATATATCAAACTATCCAGTTAATTTTACATCACCCAAATGGGGCTGGCATGTGCTTGTGACCATTCGTATGGCTGAGATCAGAGAAGCAAGATTCTCTATGACTCCTCTTCAAAAATAAAGTGAAAAAGGTAATTAGCAAGCAAGCAGTGGAAAGAAACAGCACTGACAGGAAATAGCAAGCAAAAAGAACAAGCCATCATTGACAGGCTTTGAAAGAAAATTTACATCTACCAGAAGCACAAGCGATTAGCCAGATGAATGAAAAATAGCAATACTGGCTGTGGTTACCAAACAACTGATAATACTCCAGCTGCTTCATATTAGTATGAATCCCTGCCATGTTCCATCGTCCCCATTATGCCTTAAGATATAGATGAGGAACATGTGCACCATTTGTTTCTTTCCAAGGCACCCCCTCTTCCGTCTGTCTTTTTGTTTTGATAACATTGAGCTGGTAAATTGACATCTCTGCCAGTTTCCAAACATGCATTATCTCTATGAAACAGGTGGCACTGAACTCCCTCTGACACATTAATATTCTTCCCAGTTTCTGTAATGAGAGAGCTGCTAGGTTCAAAGACCTGGATCCACTCCCTATATTACAGGCAAGAACATTTCAGCAATATGACCCAGATAGCATTTCAATAAGCCTGAAAGATGCTGAACAGGTCCATGCAAACATTCACACATAATCTTATCATAAACCTTAAAGAATGATACTCAGATTACAGTAAATTTGTGATTTATATGTTATTTTGCTATTATTATGGCATACATTTTCTCAATTGAAAAATGTACAAAGAACTCAACTGAAAAGCCCATATAAAGAGCTTTTCATCTCATGCCAACTTTTAAAATATTAATCTAAGGGTTCGTTTTTCTATATGAAAAATAGAATGTCAACAAACCAAAACATGTAATCAAAGTTACACTTTAAGATGAATATTAAAATACCTGATTCAATATTCATGAATATGAGAGTGATTTCATTGTGACTTCAGAGACACCAATACATTTCTTATTTCAATCATGTAATAAGTTACATTCTGTTTCTATGATGCTACTAATTTCATCACAAATTGCTTGTCTTCTAAAATTTATGTTTCAGTTTCAGAAGTAGAAAACAAATGTGTAAAAATTCACTAACAGTTTAGACTGAGAGGTTTTGTTAAAATTATATCTATAATCACTAATATTTTGCAATAGAGCTGCTTTGCTTCAGAGATTTCAAATGTATTTATATTTATGTACATATATTGTCATAGCCAGCAAGGACAACTATTGCTACCACATATAAAACTAAAAGTGTGAAAGTTAAACATTAATACAATCTATTGGGCTTAGAGATCAAAATACTACTCTGTTAGAATCCAGAATGTCATATGAAAATGCAAATATTTAGAAGAAACAGCAAAGAGAATTTTTGTACTTTATCTCTTTATGTAGAGTAAAGGAAAACCAAAACAATCTCAGTTTAATCATCTTGTCAGAGATTTACAGGAATGCATAATATTGATAAATTCAGATTCACTGGGATTACTTCATTTTCCTTTTATGGGTTGTTTGGCTAATACCACAACTTGAGAAGGTTGCTCAGTCTCATTCACTACAGCTGATCTTACCCCAGTTATCTGCCCTCCAGCCAACATAAGCTGTGTTTGCGGTATGGCCGCCTGAACTGAAGGCTGCTGTGAAGGCTGGCTTGGCTGCTGAGTGTCCCCAGATTCTTCATTAGATTTAGACTAGAGAAAGAAAAATACAAACTTTGTAGAACACAGCAGTTATTAGTGTGGACAAAAACATATTCTACTGTAGTGCTTTCCCTGTTCATTGATTGTGAATTAATCTGTTTAAAAAGAACACTTTAAAAAACGTATTCGTGTCTATAAGTAAGCATAGATAATAGATGGGGTTGTATCTGTTTTCGCACCAGTAAAAACTAAAATATTTGAAAGAAAAGAAAAGAGCAGTAATTTCAGGTTATTTTCATAGTTGGATAGAAATGAATATGTTGAATACATAAAGCCTCTGATTTATTATCTCCCTATCATTTATGCATTGGTTTAAACCAATACATTAATTAGTGCTGCTAAAGCTTCCAAACTTTCCTAGTCAGTGCAATGTTACTGATAATTCTTAGATGCACACCTTCACCAAGTATGTGACATTGCCCAACCCTATTAATTACTGGGAAAACCAATACTAATACACTGAAAGTTTGGATCACACAATCACAATTTCCATGTATCCATTTTATCAATATGGCATTCAATTTAAACAAGATACTAAAATGTTTGTATATTAGAAAGTACCAAGGGAAAGAAAACTAACACTCAGAATACAAATATTATTTCTAATCAGTGAAGTTCTGGTATTTATAATGGCAAGCTCAGTTTACATATTTAAACTATTTTATAGAAAAACAAATTAATATATAGCCACAAGGTAGGAAATGCAAGCAAGAAAGCAAAGGAAAGACGGGGGGAGGGGGGAGAGAGAAAAGCCTAAAGAGGGGTTTATGCTAATTAAAATCGCTTATGGAGAACATTAAAATTCTGCATAGATTTGCATATTTTCCACCACCTGTTTTGGGGACCGCAGAGCAGGCTAATTAACATAGAGGCTCTGATTAATTCTGCCAGTCATTGAGAGATAATTACAGCACAGGACTGTAAACATTCTGCACTGGAGATATAGCCTGTTTGCCAACATCTCTCTCTGGGATTGAAAAATTACCAAGGCAACCAAGTCAATGTTCAGCCTCTTTTTTTTACAGAAGAAGGTCACTTTTCCTACTCCTTTCAGAAGCATCATTTGTAACTAGATGTGTGTTCTAGAGGGCTTCAAGAATAGTCTCTGCTCTTTAGCATTCTTACAATGAAGCCACTTCAAAATACTATTTGTTGTATTCCTTTTTCTTTTTTAATATATTGCTTGAATGTCTTAATAGTAAGAATCAGAGGATCACAATTTGGTGTAGCATCATACAATACTCAAAGCTTATTCAGTCAACTATATATGTCTGAAAGAAATGAACAACTTTTAGATTCAACTATTGAAAATAAATGTATTTTCTCCCACATTGTATAACTTTCCAAAATGATATACTAAAAAGATAGGATAAAAGATGATGATGATATCCGCTTCCGTAATATAAACGGAGCTGTTTTTAACAGTTTTAACAGCATTAATTGCTGTTGAACACCTAGTGATTATTGTGTCACACTATTCATATTTCAACTAAATAACTGAGACAGATGAAAAATTTATAGAAATTCTTACCTGTACATTTAAGGATTGGGCAGCAGCTTGTAAACTTGATCCAGGAAGCTGAACCTATAAAAACAATGTGTTTTTATGAATAGAATCAGTAAAATGGTTGCAAAGTTTCCCAGCTTGAAAAACACATAATAAGTATTATGTCTTAAATACTACTTAAACCCCGAAGGCTATAGTTAGATAGGCTAATAAAAATATTCTAGTTAGCAGAATGCAATGGCAGTGTTGCCAAGAAAACTACATTGATATGAAATCATAATGACTGAAATTTGCTAGGAGGATGAATCCCATTGCAGAACTGAACTGATCTGGAAAGATTCAGGAGCTGACTAAATCAAAACAGCATTTTTTATGAAGCAGTCAAAATTAGAATCTTATTAAAAGTTAATTAGAAATTTGTGGAGCACAGAATCATAGATAATATGCATCTCACTAAATGTTAATTTCTTCAGATTTTAGTATGTTGTGTGAACTTAGATTTGTGGATGGTAATGCATTCTTTATAGGTTAAAAATAACCCCAATGAAAATTTTTAAAATGTTCTTGTCAAAGAGACTAGGGCCATAATGGCGAACCTGTGGCATGTGTAGCCATACTGGAGGGCATGCCAGCTCAGCTCCAGTGCACATGCACACTGACCAGCTAATTTTTGGGCCTTCTGAGCCTGCTGGAAGTAAGAAAACCGACTGTTTCCTGTCTCTGGAGGACCTTGGGGGTGGGGGGTGGGGAAGGCTTGTTTTTCTCTCTCCCCAAGTTCCAGAGCCTTTCTAGGAGCTTGGAGAAAGCAAAAACGGCCTCCCCACCCAGAGGTCCTCTGGAGGCAGGAAATGCTGGGACCAGAAGTTGTCAAAAAAGGTAATTTCCTGCCTCTGGACATCCTCCCGAGGGTGGGTGGGTAAAGCCGTTTTTGCCTTTCCCCAAGTTCCTAGAAAGGCTCTGGAGCTTGAGGAAAGAGAAAAATGGACCATAAGCGTGCCAGGAGCTGGGGGAAGTGCCAGGAGCTGGGGGAAGGGTACAAGGATGCTACAGCATCCTTGTACAGAAGTTTAATGATTTTTTAAAATAGGGGTTTCCACCATGTTGTGTATCATTTTCATAAGAACACAAACTTCCAAATTATAAAGGATATGAATTTTCCTTTACACTCTATTGAACTACAGCATAGCTCTGGGAACTCAAATATATTATTCAGTAGCATATATGTAAATAGGAGACATAAACAAGGTAGTTGGTATATAAGCAAATACTCTTTTGCAACTTTTCCAACTTTCCCCACATTTCTGGGTTGGATTTCACAAAAGTATAAGCATGCCATCTGTCACTAAGCAAGTAATTATCCTGTAAAAAAAAGCTTCTATCATCAGTGCCAACATCCAGTTTAATCTCTCTGTTTGGTAGTATAACGAGATAGAATAGTATTCATTAGAGAGGTTTGCAAACCAGCATTGCAACATAGCTGTCGTAGAGATATGGCAAAGGTAAAAACTTTTGCTGTTTCAATTCTTTTTGTAGTATCAAATTACGAATATGTTTCTCTTACACATAATTGGCAAAAATACTTAAGACCGTTTTAACGAAACCTAAGTTCAACATGCTGCATTTTTTTAAAAAAAATCTCATTAGATAATTGTGAATGATGCTATGTTCTGCAGTAAACATATCTGTATAGATTAATTTTCTTTTTAAATAAATTCATCCTATATTGTAAAGGAGCCAATTGTAACAGATACTCAGTGTTCCTCCTTCTCTAAATGTAAGCTCCAAGGCAGCTCTGAATAATGTTTTACAGCATATATATATTTATTATAAAATTATGGACTGGATATCAGCTTGAACCATAGAGCACATACATTTGCAAGAATGCTAAGACGTTTTGACAGCTAATCTTGCAAACCACGTGAACACAAGCTATATTGAACATTTTATGGTTCACTGAACATTTTATGGTTAACTAGACAATTGTGACCCATTGGTTCATCATTTCAGAAATATTTCATTACCTAAACAAAGGCAGAATAACTATGGATAAGCAAAAAAGCAGAGGGAGCGGGAGAGAGCGAGAGCAACTTCTTGCTGGCTTTCCCATGGAGTTTCCTTGTAGGAAACTGACAACCAATATTTAGAAATCATTATCATTATTGACAGCAGCTGACTGTGGCAGTGCAGCCACTAAACCTGCCACAACTTTTCTACATTTATTTCCCCAAATTTTATATGCATTCTATAAGTTAGTCCATCTGAGGTATGCCGATTCCAAAATGGTGGTCTATGATGCACTGCTTCACCAACTGAAGGTTACAAAGAAACAAATACAAGAGTTTAATAGTATATAGATGGCAAAATAAGGTAAAGGTACAAGTTCCCCGCGCACATGTGCTAGTCGTTCCTGACTCTAGGAGGTAGTGCTCATCTCCATTTCAAAGCCAAAGAGCCAGCGCTGTCCAACGACGTCTCCGTGGTCATGTGGCCAACATGACTAAATGCCAAAGGTGCACGGAACATTGTTATCTTCCTACCAAAGGTGGTCCCTATTTTTCTACTTGCATTTTTTACATGCTTTCAAACTGCTAGGTTGGCAGAAGCTCATCCCGTTACATGGCACTAGGGATTCGAACCACTGAACTGCCAACCTTTTGCTAAGCACATTGGCTTGTGCTTAATTGTAAGCCGCCCTGAGTCTCCGGAGAAGGGCGGGATATAAATGGGATTAAAAAAAAACAACAAAAAACCTTTTGATCGAAAAGCTCAGTGTCTTAGCCACTGAGCCACCCCGTCCCATAGATGGCATAATATGTTTTAATTTAGCCTTTTATACCTACTGTCCAGTGACAAATTTATATACATTCTAAATTATCTTAAAACATATTTTTTAAAAAACAACACACAAAGCTTAGGAATAGTGGACAATAGATGAATGGAAGGTGTTCATTAGAAGTAGTACAGACAAAATGATTGAATGGGGCGTTGGTCCTTACCTGATACGCTCCTTCTCATTGGTTGGAGACATCAGCCATCTATTCAGTTGATTGACTGAGCTCATCTATTCAGTTGATTGACTGAGCCTGACAACTCTATCTCTTAAGCCCCACCTCTGCTCTCAGAGTTTGCTTTTTTGTGAAGGCTGTCGATGTGTTGGAATGAATAAGAAAGGAGACAGCAGAAACAAAGGAAGAAAGACAGAAAGACCAGACAACACAAGGGAGGGGCTGGCTGATGTCTCCAACCAATGAGAAGGAGCGTATCAGGTAAGGACCAACGCCCCTTCTCTACAGTGGTTGGAGACATCAGCCAGAAGAGGGACATACCAAAGTCAAGTGTCCCCAGCACGGGTGGCCCCGTCTGGCATCCAATGAACCGTCCGACACCACTCTCTATAAAACCCTCTGGCCAAAGTTGTCCGTTGTAATAATATCCCATTGGTCAGCAAAGAGAACCAGTCTGCCACCAATGGGAAGTGCGGACTCGGACCTAACGCTGATGGCGGACAGGACGACTTCCTCCCCCTCGAAAGGCCCACCTGCCTGGTGGGGGCCTACCCCTGGGAGGACGATAAGGTTGACCCCACTGCCTCCCCCCCAAAGGAAGACTGGGAACGGGAGGAATAGGATCCCCAACCTGAACCCCGAGAAGGAGGTTGGGAATCAGTCCGTCTGGTGATACTGGGAAGGACCTTCCGTTTGTCTTTAGGCTCCTGAAGGAGGGGATCCAATGCAGCACCAAATAATGCCGAACCATCAAATGGAGAGGAAGCCAACCACCATTCATGGCAGGCATCTGCCTGCCAATGCCTCAACCAAAGCAGGCACAAGCCTCTGGCCGCAAAACACCCCGCATTAAGAGTTGCGTCCGCAGAGAACTGTATCGCTGCAATTATTTTATTGAAATCTTGCTGCGAGTGAATGTCCTCAGATGGTATACAGGAATGTAATTCCTCCAACCACATCAAGGTGGCCCAATTAAAAAACAAAGACGTCGCCGAGGCGCGTATGGACCACGTGGTTCCCTGATGCACCCGTTGGAGAGACTGATGCAGACAACGAACTTAAGACCTTCCTCTGGCAATCCCGTGACCGTGGAGTTTGGAAGAAGAGCTGCCACCGGAGCATTGACCATCGGAATGCACAGAAGAGACTCCATGGATGGCGCTACATTAAAATAGCGACGGTCCAACGTCGAAAGAAGAGGAGCTGAACCCAGAGCAGACTATTGACCTTGTATAACAGATGTAAACAAAGGAGGCATGGGAATGACATCAACATGCAATAAAAGAGCTCTGCAAAAAGAGAGTCTGAATGAGCCATAGAGGTGGATGGTACCTCCCCGTCTGCAGCAGGATCCAAACTGGCCACCAGAATTGCCTTGTGCAGAAGCGATTTGAACACCACTGGCGGAAAAAGGGCCGTGAAGGGAGGCTGCTTGGGCAACAAATCCTCGTCCTCTGACAAGTCTCGGTCTGGCAATTCCACCAAGGATTCCTGAGCTGAAGGCTCCGCTAAGTCCACATCCTCACAATCTGAATACAGAGGATTAATCATCACCAGGCAAAGGTTGAAACACCAAGTCCGCCGTCAAGGGCTCAGAAGAAGTTGCGTGTAGGGGCTGACGAAGACTCTCCTCAATGCCCTGCTGGATGGCCCTGATAATAATATGCTGGAAACTTTTGGGCAAGTCTGATGGCAGAGCCAGGGACGCCCCTCCAACAGTCCCTCCCACAGGAGGCGAGACCCGGGAAGCTGGGGCCTGCTGACCCCATACGTTCCCTGTGGGAGCTGCCAGTGAGCAGTCCTGTAAAGATACTTGGTCTACGGAAAGGGGCACTGAAATAGGTCTAGGAGCCACTGAAGATACAGACTCTGACCCCAACAGTTGAGAAACCTTGGAGCTGCCTTCAGACGCCTTTCGACAAATCTTTTGTAACGCCAATTCAGAACGTCGCTCATCCTATGATGAAGCTCTGTTAGTACTCCTCGGCCTGTGATGCTGATTAGAGGTCGACCTGCTGGACGCCGTGGAACCTGTAGGCGCTGATAATGCGGCCGCTGCCACCACCGAAGGAGGCTCGTCAGAAGGTTGCCCAGAACGTTGTTCAGAATGCTTAGTCTTGGATTGAGCCTTAGGCATGGTGAAAGAGAACAGCACCCCAGAGGGCGGAGCGTGCAATGAATGGAGTGTGAAACTCCTGGGTCTTGGAGCGCAAGACTCCTGGCACTGGAGCGTGAAAACTCCTGAACAGTGGAGCGCAAGACTCCTGACAATGGAGTGCAAAGCTCCTGAGGCCGCAACCCCCGAGTCGGGATAGTTGCTCTACGGCCAGCCGTGGGGTTCAATGCCTCTGTCCAAGTCCGACCAGGGGCCGGCGCCCAGGCCACCTGGTAGCCCCGTGGAACACAAAGCTCCTGATGTGGCTTCTGGGCACTGCTGACAGGCGCTGATATAATACGTGATGGGAATGCGCCCAATAGTCCTTGCCAACTAACCGCAAGGACGACTGCAGCACAAGGTAAGTGGAGCACAAGACTCCTGACAGCCCAGTCAAACAGCCCCTTTACTGCAGTTCAGGGTCGAAATACAAAGTCCTTCTCCTGAGGCAATTCAGCAGCACACTGTAGTAAATGCAAGTTCCACACGAAACAATTAGGCCGTTTTCCTGAAAGCCGCAGGTACTTTGTAGAGAAATAGAGTCCAAGCACGAAGCAAGCAGTGATAAGGCCACAGCTGATGGAAGCGGGAACGGGTGGCCTTGAGACAGACGCCGAAGTCTCGATGCAGCCAGAAATGGAGGCCGTGCCGCCACGACAGATCCTGTCCCAGTAACACAAAAATGGCTGCCCGTCAATCAAACTCGGTCCGCAAACGATGGGTGACTGTGATGAAAACCAGGCAGCCCAATGGTATCCAATAAGGTGGGAATACCCTCCAGGCCTCCTCTGACCAAAGGCACTGGTCAGCTGGCTAATCAGAAGGAAAAAAACCGCTGTGGCCCGCTGTGCCACCGAATTGCGGTGGCGGGAAGTTCTGGGGGCAAAATGACAGTCAAAATGGCCACCAAGGAAACCATTGAAAAAGAAGCCATGGCTCACCAACGAGCAGACACGAAGCCAAGGCTCCCCCAAATGCCCTGCTAGCTCAAAGAAGCCGCAAAAGAGCAAAGGAAAATGTAAAAATTAAAGAAATAAAACCGCACCCCCCACCTTATCAGGGAGGGAAAGGAACGAGGAAGGGGAATCAAAAATATATCTAAAGGATACAAACAAACAAGGTAAAGAATAAGGATAATAATCTCTCCAACTACTCACAAAATCAGCAATTAGGTAAGGTAAAGAGACAATCAGACAGGAGAACAAGCCAACACGTCTAGTCACCTGAAAGACTGAGTGAAAAAGCGGACTTTGAGAACAGAGGCGGGGCTTAAGAGACAAATTTGTCAGGCTCAGTCAATCAACTGAATAGATGAGCAACACCCACTCCTGGCTGATGTCTCCAACCACTATGGAGAATGTTAGAATACATGTATCGGTTAAAACTGATGCATGTATAGCATTATGTATATTCTCATGCATGTTCCTTGATCACCTACATGCATATACCCTAGCACAGTGATGGCTAAGCTTTTCTGGACCGAGTGGCCAAACCCCAAGCGTGCGCAAATGTGTGGATGCATTCCTGAACCCCCAAAATATAATGCGCACACGGACCCTGTAGATGCCCCCCGCCCCTCCGCATGCGCCCTACCCCTGTGCATGCGTGGCCGAGACCTATTGTCTAGCTGGCTGGTGGGAGGTACATGCACATGCACAGCAGAGCTGAACTGGGGTGACAGCTTGTGTGCCATCAGAGAGGGCACTGTGTGTCACCTCTTGCACGTGTTCCATAAGTTCGCCATTACGTCCCTAGCATCATCACTAATCATTTTGTGTTATTACTGCCTTGTTGTATTAGCCTCAAACATCCAATATTCCATCACATTTCAGTTTTAGTGAATATTATAGGATCCAAGGCTAAGCCAGCCAAATCACAATGATTTTGTTTACTAAGACATCTCATCAATAAGCATAACCAAATGTCATTAAGCTAACCGATTTTCACAGTAGTACCAGCTGTATGCTACATAGATTGCAATACCTGAACTGGGCTTGGAAGTTGAGGCAACTAATTTCTATGTTTTGCACAGGAAATAGTAATGGCTGTGTACACAAAATCACCAGGACTGAAGTTCAATCTGAAGGAAACTCTATTAGGAAGCACAGTAAAGAACAGTAGAGACAGTGTTTTAAGTACCGTATTTTTCAGAGTATAAGACGCACCGAAGTATTAGACGCACCTAGATTTTAGAGGTTGAAAACAAGGAAAAAAGTATTCTGAACCAAATGGTGTGGTAAAATAT
>JANHFM010004689.1:26006-38504 GCA_032468115.1 Grayia smithii | reverse complement strand
CGAGAGAGTATGCACCAAGACAAATTCCTTGTGTGTCCAATTACACTTGGCCAATAAAGAATTCTATTCTATTCTATAAGAACATCATTAGGATGAACAACTGTTTGTCCTAATAAATTGAAAGTTAAATTATTTTGTAAGGTGAAATTAACTGAATTGCTAAAATTAAAGTTTTACTATTTGTCATTTCAATAAATCTTGTTAAAGAAATCTCTGCCCAAGAGTATAACAGGAAAAGAGTATGACAAGAGACTTTATATTTTTATTGAATTTGAATTTCACTGTTTAATATCTGAAAAACCCTGGTTTCTCCAGCACACCCGACATGAGTATTTGGTAGTTATAAACCTACATAAATCTACACATATAAGTTATAAAAGCAGCTAAAAAAATTTTAACTAACATATTTGGTTGAATATGTATCTTATTCAGTCCATAGTCCAAAAGGATGTAAATAGCAACAGCAATTAGCATATATTCCCACTCTAAACTATTAGTGTAAGCAAGGCAGAGATGTGCTGGAGCCAGCTCACTAGACCCAATTGTTACATTTTAGGAATGTTGTGAGTCAGTTGAACCCTCATCAGTTGTTTGGTGGCTTGTGCTTATTTTATATTTATCAGTACACCACTGGAGGAAAGTACTGTATCAAAACTTGCATACTTGAGACTAAGCCCTTCTCAGTGGAAATGGCCAAAAGGTAAAGGGCCCTCTTGTCCATTTCCTCTGAGAAATTGCAGAATGGGATATAATTTGACTAATATTAGGATCAGAGAATATGGCTTTAGGATATTATGAAGGCTCATTTTAGTTCTCAACCATGCTGTTCCTAAATATAATTCAGTGACCTCTTTTTCATTTAATTTACAATTTAATTAAAATGTTTATGATACTGGATGAAGCAGAAATGTTAACTGCAGACAAAATTACTGAGCATAAAAAGAAAGCATTTCTTCAGGGAATAACCACTCAATTCCCAGTGTATCATAATAAACTACACTATTCATATATTATTCTTTATTAACTTACCGGTATATTGCTCCAAACCATTTTTAGCAATAGTTATGAAGGCTGGAAATTGTTTAAAAATATTTTTAAATAAAATAAAAAACATGTCTTTGTAGTAGAATTAGTGTTGAATAAAAATGGTTGTACTCAGACAAAAGCAAAATACTATGTACAATTACAATGTAAAAAAGAAATTGAAAGGGTAAAGAAAAACAGACAGCAACTCAAAACATCTGAAGATTACAGATATAGATAAAAAATTTGAATTTAAAACAAATTCTTAAAAGTTATTGAGACTGTTTCTTTACCAACTCACACTGCAAATATCATAACTACCTTTACAGTGTCAGTTAAAATATTTTTTTACATATTAAAGAACAGCTTAAAAAAACAGAACTTTTAGAATGCCCTGTTATTACTGTAAAATACTGATGTAATGGGTCAAACTTAAAAATAACTACAGAACTGAAATCTAGGTTGTCAATATTGTTACTGCATAGGCAATTCTTTCATTCATAACAGCAAACACAAATATGCCAACAAGCACACAAAGCAACAGATTGCCAACTTCACATTTTATATGTAACAGGTTCTCTACAATGTGGGGGAGGGGGTAAAAAAAGTATGTATTAGATAAACACAAATCTGAATAGAGGAATTAATAAGGACAGTTCTTTATACTTCAGGACAAAATATATATCTATTATTAATACACATTTTTCATAGGACTGGTGCATAGATCTTGCTCAACATATTGCCATACTGAACACAGAAAAGTAGGAAGCAAGTAAATCTGTTCATGTAATTACTGTGGTGTTATTAGGAAATCTGATTCAAATACTATATAATCCATACCTGTTTCCCCATCCCCACTTTCCATTTTTACAGGTTTACTGGTTTCTGACGGAGTATTCATTCTTGAGTCTGCATCAGAAATAAACAACAGACAAAAAAAGACAGTGATTAGGAGAAAAAAGTCCTATTGACTCTATCCTTATGACTGAAGTAATCATGACATTTTATTTATCAGTCTACTATACACTGTACTCTAATTGCTAAGTTTGCATTCATGAGTATATTAAAAGAAAACCAGGGCATAAAATCCCCACATATCGGTACAAAATTTTAAATACTGTTTACTATTAAAAAGAACTTATAGAATAAAAATTATGTATTTCACTGTTGTAATTAATTATTTTGGCAATAAATAAAACATATTGGCTAAACAAGTAGCCTTGCTCTGATATTTTGTTTCATTAGCATTTTCTACCGAGTTTTATTTAAACTTGGTTTTATTGAAATTCTTATACAACTTTCTTTCCACTGTAACTTTTCCAGTGGCAATCACATTTCTTGTACTGATGCAGATACATCTTCTGAGAAGTTCCCATGATGTAAGTAACCCATCATTGTGCAACTGTATTACTATGCTAACTTGAATGTGATGACACATCCCAGCATTTATTTTTAAGAAAGAACTCCTTCTCTAATATTGAAATCTCCTCAATATTGTCACTGTGCAATGGTAATACAAACATTACCATTTAATAACAATACAATATTTACATGTTGTGCTAATAGTAGGAGAGTTCAGTGTATTTCTAGGAGTAAAAAAAAGATTCAAGAAAATAAAACCGAATAGTTCTAAGGCCTAAATCATAAAAACACTTTTGAACCCATTTCAAGTACTATCATTCATTATGCCCTAGATCTTTGTTTAACTTTGTTCCATCACTTTCCAGTTATGGGCGGACTCTTTTCTGCAAGCAAACTGATTTTTGTTGGAATTGTATGAAACGATATTGTAGCCAATAGGTTTGTTGTCTTTATAAAATACCATCTATTCTTCATCTTTCCAGTTATGACACATTTAGGGTTTTAATTACAATCCAGGTAATTTTTCTAGAACATTATGAAAAACAAAGTAAATAAGAACTCAATAAACCACTTGTCTTTTGTACCTTTATTAATGTACTAAATCTTCATGAACTTAATTTTTTCTGTAAAAATTGATAGTGAGGGAAAATCCCTGGTATAAGAAGCCTTGTGTTTATTTCTGTTGTAATTTTTTCCTCACATCTATTCATAGCCATCATTATCCTGGGTAGAAAGAACAGCTGTCCATTTCTGAAAGCAATGGGGTAAATTGTCACTCAACCTGGGAATTATAAATCAGAAGACAGGAGTAATATCTGGATTTGAATGCCTATTTGAATTGTTATTCTACTTGAATGACATGCTCCTAAGATGAAGTTTTAGTAAAGTGATGGGCCCAATTGTGTCAGTAAGTAACATATATTGTCCAGTTCAAATAATCAACAAATCTTGTACAACAGATACCTGGGGATGTTCTCAGATTTCCATAAATATTTACAGGAAAAAACTAAAAACAGGTAGCCACTAGGAGAGCAAAGAGAGTACCATTTTAGGACAACATATAGTATTTATTTATAAGTAAATACTGCATTAAAATTGCAGTGAAAATTGCCCCCAAAGGCAAAATCAAATCCTCCAAACCTGTAAAAACAAAATAATTCACTTACTTTATCAGATGCACAAACAAATCTTGAGAAAATAATACGTAATATATATATATTAACTTTTAGGCAAAGACTGTCATTTTTCATAAGATAAAAAATGAGATGGGAGAAAAACGCATATGTGAACTTGAAAAATGATGCTTTAAGAAACCTGACTAAATTATATTCCAGATTATCAATATATTTTCTTGCCATTATACAAATTATTTCAAATTCCAAACTTGAAAATGAAGATTCCATGAAGATTGTCTGTTTCAATACAGTATTAAACAAAATCGTCTTGTAAGGGTACTTTCAGGTTTTCAAAAACAGATTTTTAAACTAAAATTTTCGTCTGGCTCCAACAGTAACATTTCATTGGCATATTCCATTCTGCCACTAGAAGGCAATTTGGTGGCAAAATTGGGTTATGCATGCAAGATGGTGGTGGAGAAAGACAAGAATAGAAAATTCTACTGCTCATGGAGAAATATGCTCATTTTCAATGTAAATTTAAATTACTATGTTATATACACATTAGCAGATTTCTGAACACAATCTTTTGTTCCTCTTTTAATATAGCATGGGAAAAATGCATGTTGAACATTAAAGACATATTTTTTTCCAATTAAGATTCAGTCAAAGTACATTGGACAGATATAATAAATTTAGATAAATAATCAGAAAGCTTGGGCTATCATTCTTAGTATGAAAATGCAATATTGGGTATGTATATATGAATGTGTGTTTGATGTGTGTCTGTATATTATATTATATCCTAGTTTTATCACCCTAGTTTTCATTTTCTTCTTTGAATAGGTGATTATGTCAGCAGCTAATGTTTCACCAATAATGCTAACTTTACTGTTGTATCATGCATGCAGTTATCTGAATAATACAAAAGAAAGCCAGATCGTATAGTAATAGTCAGTATGCAAAATCATGCAAAAATAATGGTAAAGTACTGCCACTGTAAAACCAATTCATTCATATAAAAAACCAGTTTCCTCATGATTAAACCTTGGCCTAAAAATCAAAATGTTTTATATATTACACACACACACACACACTGCCCCCAATACTGAATATTTGTAATATAAATATGCAGTCTGTCTTATTTACGAAGACTTAATCTTCAAAAATCATTTTTTCTATCTTGACCAATTATAAACACATTTGTACAACAGAATATTCTATGCTTGTTCTGAAAGTTTAATGAATTTATTAGACTGCATCAAATACACACACACACACTATACACCCTAGAGAGAGAGAGAGAGAGAGAGAGAGAGAGAGAGAGAGAGAGAGAGAGAGAGAGAGAGAGGGAGAGAGAGAGAGATTGTGTACATTAGGAATAAATATAATTTGAAACAAATACAATATTTTGTCACAAAAAGATTTCAATATAATGGAAACATGTTTAATGGAATGTGTTACCATAATAGTATAAAAATGATCATGAAGAGCAAGAAATGATGTATGTACTTCAAAATAAGAGAATGCACTTGCTCTCACATTGTCTAGAACTTAGTTGAAGGAAGACATATAATCCCTTATGCCTTATTACAAGACTGCTATAATGAATTTACAACCACATGATACAGTGACACTAAGTAGCTCAAGAGGACTTCAAAAGCAAACAGAAGCTCCGTGAACTGCTTGTGAACTCCCAAAGGCATCTGGCTCACCAATATAAGAAGAAAATTCAGAAAGAATTTTCCTGCTAAAATCCACAAGATGAGTCTAATTTAAAGGTGAATGCAAAAGTGCTAGACAAATGGCAAGTTATTGCTATAATGCACCATAATTTGGATAGCACATGGTAAACAAATCTACATTTTAAATTATGTCTTTCTCTTTTTCATAAAATACAGCAAATCTAATGTTTTATTATGGCACTAAAACAATTCTGTATTCTAAAGTGAGTCTAATTTAAAGGTGAATGTAAAAGTACTAGACAAATGTATTTTTAATGGAAAGGTGTGGCTATAAGGCACCACAATTTGGATAACACATGGTAGAACAAATTTACATTTTTAACTATGTCTTTCTCTTTTCATAAAATTCAGCAAATCTAATGTTTTATTATGGCATTAAAACAATTCTGTATTCTAAAGTAAACGAATTCTAATGAAGCAAGGACAGAAAATAACAGGTGCAGCACTGAAGTCATATGCTAATTATCTTCTAGATTCATTCTTAGTACTATTCTGACAGATCTCTAATACTCCAAAGTTAGCCAACCACATAATCGTTACCATTTCAAAACAAATAAGAAGGGGTATCGAGGGAATGGTTCTGCTAAGACTGAAGTCTATGTATACAGCTAATGTTCATGAATATTCTTACAGTTATAAAAAATACAGTTATCAAAATTAATTCCCAGTTTCAAAAGGCCAGATGAAAATCCCTTGAATGCAACTGAAGTGAAAATTACGCTGGAAATTTATATGAAGAGCTTGAAATAATCATTTTAAAAACAGTTCAATCTATGCTGTTTTTATTTAAAAGTAACTAAATTCTTTTTCATAAGTTTAAAAATGCTAAATATTAAAAGTCCTGGAGGTAAAAAAATTCTATTAACCTTACAAATATATATTTTAAAAAAATAAAAACATTCATTTAATAGAAATTAAACTAGAAGATAATGTTAGTAGCTAAACATTGCTATCAAAAGCATTGGCTTGCTTTAAATAGTGAAGTATGACCAGTTAAGAAATATACACACACAAATAAAATATAAGATGAATTGGTAAAGCTACAATGAATGACAGTATTCTCATAACATCCTAGAATAGATACAATAATATATACAAGTAAGCACATTCTTATTTCTGTCAAAAGACAAATGTTTTAAAATTTAAAATTCTGTAAGCTTCCATTCTTGACAGTCATGAGCAACTCCATTTCTCCAATGCTGAAGAGTAAGATTCTCTGGAAGAAAAACGAAGAATGGGGAAGGCGTTTGCTACTGAATCACTGACAGATTTCAACATTTCAAATGCATCCCCCAATCGTATATATGCAATTAGGTCTGTATGTTTAGTCAATTTTAACAAGCGCTATTTCCATATTACATGCTTGGAAGAAGTCAGTGGAACTGATACCCACCTAAAACATAGTCGCCGCAGTCCAACATTGTTGTGCAATCTTCTGTTGATTTAGATAGTCCAAGGAAAGAGAAAAAATACTCTCTAAAATAAAAGGTATATACTACTACTCTTAAAAAAAGAAGGGGGGTCAAGAGTAGGAAAAAGTACAACTTCAGTTACACCATAGCAATCTTCAACTGAACAGAGAAACTTCAGTTGCTCTGTGGACTTTTAGTCTCTCCTACTAGCTGTGTCTGACATTGTCAAGGCGACTGAAGCATGAAAAGTTCCCCTTTTTTAATAAAATAGAAACAAAGATTGCAGCTGGCAGTTTCCATAATGAAGCTTAATCAGTATGCGCCTGATTAGGGCCTTATGCAAATCTCCCCTCGTTAGCACAGCAGCCAGCACTTTGAAGTCCATGAACAATTCATTTGCAGAGTACACTGAAAGCACTCCCTGCATAATTTAAATCATGATATAAATATTTATCAGCTCATTTACATATTAATTGGCAGTGCATGAAGGGAAAAATTATCTTCCAAGTGCCAGCATAATAATTAGGGAACAAAATGAAATTTCTTCCAATAGCTTTGCTTCTCAGACCTAACTTGAGCACAGTACCATGGAGAAATAAGGAAGGGAAAGAGGTAAGAACATTCTCTTAAAATGCCACTGAAATGACACATACAAATTAAAAACAACCCCAGACTTAAGCATCTTTAATCTTATTCCTCCCAGCAACAATTAGTTTTGTAATAAAACAGATTTGGAAAAGCTTTCTTCACCATCTAAACAACCCTCCCCTTCCACCCCTATTAGCAAGTTAGAAGGTGAACACAATTTACCTAACTACAACCTGTGCATTTATGTGATATTTGCTAAATGAGTCCTACAAAAGAACAAAATTCTGCAGAGAAAAGCAACACAAGTCTAGATACTCATGTTAGTTGCTTTATAAAGATAGCCAACACTGACAGATATGACAGGCAATATTTTTTACCTCCCCGAGATGACTTAAAAGCTGTTCCCTAAGTGTACTTCTTATTTGCATCTGCAAAAGTAAATATGTATATTCCTAAGAGGTCTAATTTTATTAAAAATCCAAAGAAAACCACATTTTCAAAAACTAGATTAAAAAAAAGAATTGCATGACACTGAAGTTTTAAAAAAAGAACTATAGCACATAAATGTGGCTGCAAAATGTGTTCTAGATGAGATTTGAAAGAAATAAGGAATCTGTAGAAAGAGAAAAGGATCTGTTCCACCACTTGTTTTGATTAGCATTAGATACAGCCTATTACTGCAGCTTAATTGGATTTGTCCATATTCCACCATTTAGTCAACCTTTCATAATGAAGAGAGCTATTAACTACTGGATAGTTTTGTTTTGTTTCATTGTGAAGAAAAATAAAATTTTCAAACAAGTCTTTTTACATTCATAATAGCAAGGAGTTTTATGCAAACCACAATGAGCAATCTTTTCAGCTAAAAAATAAGTACTGATACTTTTACTGATTCATTTCAATCAGAAACCTGCAGATAAATAATTAGCTGATTAATTCAAACCTACCCGAAATTCAATGTGTATTTGCATAGGCATTAATTGTATCTTTAGCCATACGGCGTCTGTTCTTGTAGGCAAAAGACTTGAAGAAAGGCCTCTGCTGATGAGATCCAGGGCCCAGAGGGACATACGTGGCCCTTCCGGGCTCCCTTCTTGTCAGCAAAGGACTTGAGGAAAGGACTTGAAGACTTGAAAGGACCGATGAGGAGGAGGCCCGCAGGGATGCACGCACCCCTCCAGGCTCTGTTCTCATTGGCGAAGGACTTGAGACCTTTGCCGATGAGAATGAAAGCACGGAGGGACACACAGGCTACTGATCTCACATGATCTTATGGTACTTTAGGCCTTCATTCTCTGCAAACACATTGAAGGCCTGACACACCGAACAGGCCAAGAAACCGAAGATTTGCTAGATCTTCGCAAGTTGAGTATCCACCGGCTTAATGCTTGTAGAGATCTGGGGAAGGGGGGATAAGCAGAGTGAACATTGAAGAGCCTCTGTGTTCATTCTTGTTGTGGTCTGTTGGCCGCCAGTCCCTCCAGCAGCTGAATCACAGGTGGAGGAGTCAGGAGCAGCATCAAGGCATCTGAGAGTTCTGAGGGAGAAGAAGGAGTAGAGCTGGCAGAGAGAGAGACAAGAGGCGGAGCCTGGGCCATCCGTCAGCCCTCAGATGGAGAATCAATAGCCCCCAGGTCTGGAGGTGGCTGATGAGGAGGAACAGCTAGGTCCAGAGCCTGATGCATGGATGTGCAGAACAGGAGAGCAGTAGAAATCCATGGCCTGATCCTTGGGAAGGAACAGCCACCGCTGCTAGCAAAACCTCGCTCTAGCTCTGGGGATAAAAGGTAGGGGGCGGAGATGAATAGATGTGGCAGATAACTATTCATCTTCTGGCCAGATGGACTTGTTAACCTGTGGTGAGAGAGAAACTTTTTGCCAGGGCTGCTGGCACGCCTAATAAAGGAATCTTTGAGTTAACGTCAGAGGGTTTGTCATGTTTGGGGGGCTGGGTCAAAACAGTTCTTAAGTGTGAATGACTGCCGTGGTGCAACATGTGTCATACGTATTTGGGAGGTTATATTGTAACTCTGAACAATTGCTAAGTGAACTGTCATAACTTGGATATTACCTGTATGTATGTATGTATGTATGTATGTATGTATGGTTGCATACTATATGAAGTAACAAAAAAAAAAAAGTTACAGCACAGAGGATCTTGCAACTCATGGAAGACACACCTATCTTATGAGAATCTAAACATAAAATACTTTTGCTCTGTAAGTGATAAGTCAGGCATACTGGAGCTATAGTTTTTATTTAATTAAACGGGACCATCTTTTTCAACAATTAAATGTTTTTCAATCAAAATAAAATAACTTAAATAAAACTGTAGGAAAAGCATTATCTCTTTTAATTTTTTTTAAAGAAATAAAAATAAATAAAACCAGGAATTTATTACCTAAAGTTGTGCCTGTTTCAATCCTCAGCATTACCAATCCTTTGGTAATATGTGGTATTAAGGATAATGTTCAAAACCCTTTTTTGGCATTATAATGTAGAATGTTTTTTTCCAAATCTTTTGGCCAGCCTATGCTATTCTCCAGATTTTCTGGCATAGTTTGGTTAGTCTTTACTGATTCTTTTTTCTGTTGCTTGGCATATTTCAGTAGGTTCATCAGTTCTGTTACATCAGTACAGTGTATTTCCAACTTGGCAATGACTCGAGTACCAGCAGCTCTTGAAAGTAGGAAGTATCTTCTAAGCTGTATATTTGATGTTAACACTATGTAGAAGATTTTTATCCAGTTCTACTTTTTTCATATTCAATTGTTTTTCTTAGACCCTTTCTTGTTTTTAAGTCTATTGTTTCACTTTTACTTGTATCTATTATTAATACATATTATATAGACCTGTGCTATGAATTGTTCTGAATTACCTTTCTTTCACCAACATCTGTAACTATCACTTTTATATTAGGTTCTTACTTTCTAGTCACTACAGATACTCCTTGACTTACAACTACAATTGAGCCCAGAATTTAGGTCATAAATTGTTTTGGTTAAGCGAGTTATTCATATGAACCCTGCACCAACAATCCCAATCCCAATTTGCCTTAACAAACTACCATGTGGGAGCTTCAGGCCGTGGAGAGGCCTTCTGAGACCCAGTGCCCATCAACATGTGGGAACCTGCCATGGGTGAGGGGCATTAGCCAGCTAGGCCCACCATCACACAAGTTTCCCCATGCCCCACCACTTCCAGAACGCCTGGACCTTTACCATGCCCCACCACTCTCCTGGAACTGCCTTTCCTACTTCTACAACCATGCGGGTCCTCTCACCTTTTCTTTCTGTGCACCTACAGAGAAACGAGAGGTAATGTTTCCGAAGGTAGAAAGAGTTGGTGCTCCTTATGTTTACGAGGCTCTTTCTATCTTTGATAGAAGAGAATTTTTGCTGATTCCTCCTTACGGAATAGGTTCAACTGAGGGATGCCAAAGGATTTCCTTTCATCAACTGCCTGCTTCAGATCCTTCCACAACATTTTTACAGGACAAGACAGGACTTGGCCATTCTAAAACATTGACTTTCATGCCAGTGCCACTGTTCAGGACAGAACACCGCATGGCTCATTGTGCCGGTGCCGCTGCTTGTGGCAGGAGGCATCGCACTGTAATGCACAAGAGCAGTGGCACCGGCACAATACACATCTGTCTGCAAGCGGCAACTCATGTAGCGTGCCACATGGCCACCTGCTGCAAGCAGCGGATCTGCATGACGTGCCATGTGGCTTACTGCCACGAGCGGTGGCATTGGTGCAATGAGTCATGCACCATCCTGCCATGAGAGGCCGTATAGCACCATTCTGTGCCCAAGTGGCGGCACTGGCATGAGGCATCCTGCCAGCACAATGCACATGGCATCCGGCCTTGAGTGGCTGCAGAAGTCAGGCAATGGCTCAACAAGTGTCAGAGTGTGGGAGGCCTGGCTGCTAAGGTCCTAACATAAGCAGGTGCAGAGAGCATGAGACCGCTCCACCTCCCTACCCCAGCTTGATTTTTTATGTATGTGTCTGGCCCCATCTCATACAACCAGATAGCAGGACTGCCTGGGTGGGGTCTTAACTAGGGCTTATATTTGGGGTAGGGCTTATATTAGGGCACACATAAAAATCAAGCTAGGTCTTATTTTAGGGATAGTTCTTATTTCTGGGGAAACACAGTAATATAACAAATATAAGCAATACATTCCTTTCAATTCAAATCATTTACACATATTTTTTTTAATATATATGTAGCATAGGGATTGGAAATAAACACACATATAGTACATTTTAGCATAACTCCAGCTCCTATGGTCCTTGGATGAAACAGATTATCTGGACCCTTTTCAGTCGGGTTTCAGGCCTGGCTTCACACGGAAACTGCTTTGGTTGTACTGTTAGATGATCTGTGGAGAGCCCGGGATAGGGCACTTCTCTATCCTGGTGCTACTTGACCTCTCTGCGGGAATAGGGGACACCGTATTATGGTGGTTTACCTCCTACCTCTGGCCAGTTGCAGTCGCTGTTGGTAGGGGAACAGAGGTCAACCCCTCGTCCCCTTACTTATGGAGTGCCTCAGGACTCAGTCCTCTCTCCCCTCCTCTTTAACATCTACATGAAACCGCTGGGTGAGATCATCCGACAACTCGGGGTGAGATATCAGCAATATGCGCACCTGTATATTTCCGCCCCATGCCCGTTCAGTGAAGCAGTGGATGTGATGTGCCAGTGCCTGGAAGCTGTGAGGGAAGCTGGATGGGAATGAACAGGCTCAGACTCAACCCAGACAAGACTAAGTGGCTGTGCATATTGCCCAAGGTCCATGTTGATTTTCCACCCTTGATTCTGGGGGAGGAGAAATTGTTTCCCCAGAACGGGTTCACAATTTGGGTGTTCTTCTAGATCCACAGCTGAAACTTGAGCAACATCTGTCAGCTGTAGCAATTGGTGCACAGGTTCGCCTAGTGCACCAATTGCGACCCTACCTGAACCGGGAGGCTCTCCTTACAGTCACTCATGCCCTCGTCACCTCATGCCTGGATTACTGCAATGAGCTCTATATGGGGCTACCCATGAAGAGCATTCAGAGAATGCAGCCGCACGAGCCATTGTGGGTGTCCCTAGATACACCCACATTTCACCAGTTCTCCACGAGCTGCATTGGCTTCCTATCAGTCTCCGGGTGCAATTAAAGGTGTTGGTTATTACCTATAAAGCCCTATATGGCTCAGGACCAGGTTACCTCCAAAATCGCCTCCTACCCTGTGT
>JANHFM010004689.1:8501-20150 GCA_032468115.1 Grayia smithii | reverse complement strand
TTGTGAGCCGCCCCGAGTCCTTCGGGAGAAGGGCGGCATATAAATACAATAATAAATAAATAAATAAAATAAATAAATAAAATTGCTGCAATGATGTAATCTTCAATTTACCATATTGGTATTAATAAACCATTCCATCTGTTAAAATTTGGTTTCATCTGTATTTGCAATTGTTTAGCTTGGTCAAACAACAGCTAGGTCCTTGATACAGGTAATCCTTGCTTAATGACCACAATTGGGACTAGACACTTGGTTGTTTAGTGAAACAATTGTTAAGTGAGATGCCCATGCAAGTGTTTATTTAACAACCCACGATACCAGCATTCTCAGTTGCAGTTGTAAAATAATCCCACTGTAGTTATCCCACTACATTTTGATTTTGAGCTCCATGCATGCCTGGATTTTAGCTGCCAAGGTTCAAGCAGGTATGGAGCTGGGCATTTCTCACTGTCCCTTCCGAGCACTCTACAGAGGTGGGAAGAGAGGGATTTTGGATTGCATTCATGCTTGAATTTTGGCTGCCAATCTCAAGAAAGCACAGAGCTGGGCATCATTCTCTGTCTACATCTGTGGAGTTCTCTGCAGAGGCTCAGAGAGTGGGATTTTTGGCTATTGACATCCAAGCAGGCACAAAATGGCAGGGACCTCTTTCATCCAGGCCCCAGAGATGAGAGGGAGCCCTCTCAGCACACAACAGCAGTTTGCAAACTTCCCTGCCATCTTGCACAGTGACTTTCTGTAGATAGCAAGTGGCAATCCTGTGATCGCGGAGTGCTTAGCACCCAGTTATAAGTGCAAACAGATTGCCAAGCACCCAGATTGCAATCATGTGACTGTTGGGTAAAAGTAAAAGTTTCCTCTTTCCAGTCATGTCTGACTCAGGGGACAGTGCTCATCTTCGTTTCTTAGCTGAGAGAGCATTGTCCGAAAACATTTCCATGCTCATGTGGACAGCATGATTATACACCAAGGACATGGAATGTTGTTACCTTCCCACTTAAGTGGTGCAAACTGCAGAGTTGACAGGACCTGGAACAACTAACAGGAGCTCACTCCATCGCACAGCGCTTGGGGTTTGAAATCTAGGCCAAAGCTTTCCAGCTGACAAGTATTTTTAACTATTGAGACATCACAGCCAGATCACAATCATGTGATTGCTGGGAGGGTGGTGCAACATTTTGCAACAGTTGGAAGTGCTTTATAGGCCACAAAACACCCTTTCTGAAGCCTCCATAATTTCAAATGGTTGTTAAGCCATCAGTCAATATGTGAGGATTCTATACAACAATTTTGTGATTTATGTTCATTATTACATCCTATCATTTGTTGCAAATCATTAAATTTCTTGGCCAAGCACACAGTATTATTTGCATACTAAAGTCCACAAATATCATAGCTCCAGCCAAAGCCATACACTGTCTTTATCTTTAGACATAAATATATTAAAACAACCAAGATGTTATCTCACAATTTTATCTTACTTCTGCTCAATTTTGAATCATTCAACAAACATTCCATTTATTGGCACTATATTTATTTTATCAGTCAGCAATTTTTCTTTATATTCATGCAAAACATTCTTTAATTTAGTATTATTCATTTTTTATCATACTGGTTCTCTAAATTGACAAATGTACAATAAATGTACTTTCTCAAATCCGTATTTTTTTAAAAAATTGATAAATATAAAAACCTTCTCTCTCTCTCTCTCCCTCCCTATATATATATATACACATATACACATACACTATTGAGCATGTAGTATGGTGTACTTTTAAATTTTGATCATTGTCACCATATCTATCTATCTATCTATCTATCTATCTATCTATCTATCTATCTATCTATCTATCTATCTATCTATTGCATTTATATGCCGCCCTTCTCCAGAAGGACTCGGGGTGGCTCACAAAAATTTAAAAAGATAGGCAACAATAAATAAGCTAAAAGTGAAGAATATTATACAATAAATGTATTATATAACTAATTAAAAGCCAATTACGAATCAATTTAAGAATTTAAAACAAGTTAAAACAATCAGTTTAAAAACCCCATCACGTCACCCGATTTGATTAAAAAGCCATGTCTTTAGGTCACGTCGGAAGGAACGGAGGTCAGGGGCAGTCCGAAGGTCAGTGGGAAGTTCATTCCAGAGGGTCAGTGTGCCCACAGAGAACGCCCTCGCCCTGGGCACCACCAGCCGATATTGTCTGGCCGATGGTACCCTGAGGAGTGCAGCCCTATGTGAGCACACAGGGCGGTGGGATGACGGCAGAAGGTGGTCCTGCAAGTACCCTGGGCCGATGCCATGTAGGGCTTTATAGGTAAGCACCAGCACCTTGAAGTGAATCCAGAGAACCACCAGCAGCCAGTGCAGCTCGCACAGGAGAGGTGTCACACAGAAGTAACGGGAAGCTCCCGTAACTACCCACGCGGCCGCATTCTGGACTAGCTGGATTAGGTGACACAATCACTTTCAAACAGACCATATCTATATTTCCCTGTTAAATCTACATCCAAACTTTACCATTTCTTACAGCATTTATGACTTCATTTTCATTCACTTTTCTTAGATGCAAACTTTTAAAACATTTGTTTCAATTCCACTTGGACACATCACTATCATTCCCATATCAGTATCTAAAATATTCCTTCCAGGGTTTCTTCAATTCTGTTTCAACCCATACTTACATTACTTTTGTTTTTAATTCTATTCATTCTATCGGAGGGTTGTTTTTATTCACTTCCAAATAATTGGTTAATTCTGAATGTTCTAGGTTTTCCTACTCTCTTTGTGCCTTAAAGCTATCTTTTCTTTCTACATTATTCAATATATATTTAATATGTTGATATCAGCTGCAATCGAGTGACTCTTAAGGATTAAAAGTATTTAAATAAAATCTACATGATAAGGAAATGGATAAAATTCCAAAATCTTCATAAAACAATCAAACTGGATAGCCTAACCTTAGGACCTTTCAGAATGGCATCTTCCTGTCATCCTCCTTTATTGCAGCAATCAAAAAATTGTACATACTTTTTATCTCATCATTCTATCAACATCCTTTTTTCATATCTCCCATAATGTTATTCTATATACTTCTGTGGAATCCTTTAATATGTAGTCCTCGACTTACTTCATGTAACGGTTCATGTAATTACTGTTCAAAGTTACAATGGCCAAAACAACTTCAGGAGATGGTTGACACTGCTGCTAAGAATCACTGCAATGAGAACAAAGGCAGCCCCAGCAAGTATAAACAGAGATACAGCTTTGGGTATGGAAGACTGGCTTCCACACACACACACCTGGATCATTGATCAGTTCTATTCCCAATGAAGAATTCCAGAAGTGATTTGCTGAAGCATAGTAGGAACCCTACCTGAGAGCAGAAATCTTGTCAAAGCAAGTTTGAAAGTTTTGTTTGGGAAGAGGACATCAATTCACTTATTAATTTAGATGCAACACTATTAGCCCAAGTTTGTTTCACTATTTTCCCCTTCTTCTGTATCTATTTTGTTCTTTTTACCAAATTCCACTCCAGATAGCAGCAAAATAATAGTCTGTCCCACATTTGGCATCACTTATCTCTCTTGTATTCTTCATTTTTATCCATTAATTATATTAATCTTTCATCATAATCAAATCAAGCAATCTTTAGATACATTCCTTTGATGTGTTTATATATGAATATACTTATGATTAAAACGTTAAAACTAGCACTGAGGATGTTACTTAGTTAGATAACAAAATGTCTGCAAGCAAACAGCCAAATTCAGAGAGCACCAATTATTTCACAACTTAAAAAATTAGTAGAAATAAGGATTCTTTTCAAGCAAATACTATCAAGCAACAATCATTGTTATTTATTCTGTCAGATCAAAGAATGAATGACACAAGATATACTCTTATGTCACCAATCTATTCCTATACCTAATAGAATATTTTCTCTCCTCTGGATTGTATTTATTCAGAATCCTACAGTTTTCTCCAAAACTCATTTCTGCTCCTTTGACCTATGGATTCCTTTTGCACTGCATTGCTATTTGTCTCTGGTAAGTCCTTTTGCCTTATTTTGCTCTCTTCACAGCCTTCTATTCATTATAAATGTCTATGTTCCACTTAGAGTTAAATAAACCAAGTATGTGAAAGTTAAAATAAGATCCAAATTAAGTTTCCCAAAGTGCTCGAGATCTTTTGCACATATGAGAGGTGGTTTAGGAATCTACAGGAAAAAGAGAAACTTGCTGAAAAATAACTTCTTTCTAGGAGAGAAATGCCTATTAAAATGTTAGCAATTGGATACCATCAAAGGTTTTTTTTTATCATTTAAGTTTGAAAAACTGAAGAAAAGGAAAAAGGAAATAAATACTTATTTACCTTCATGCCTAGGTGCTAAATGGCAATAGATAATAAGAAATATGCCCTGTATGATCCTGTATAAACTTTGTATTGTAGGTTAACAGAATTTGTAACGAACCATTCAGCATTATCGAGTGCAATTCTTTAATCACAATTCTTTCCTTGATGTTTCTTCTCTTCACACTATTGAGGATATGGTTGTCACATTCCAACTTCCCCAAGCCAGAATAATTTACATATTATGCAAAACAGCAATGCTAATCATGCAAATAAGATATGCTAAATTAGCATGCCTAGTTTCTATAATTCCCATCTGGCAATTCATTTTCAGTTTTACTAAATTCTGGAAATAGTAAGACTAGCTGTAATATCAATTTTCTTACTTGGCTGTTCCATAGCTGCCAAAAATAAGTGTCTTTTTTCAGTAATCCTACTGCTCATTTCCAAAGTCACAGCAATTGTGAAAAAATTAGATTGTTTTTTTAACCTTTTTGATCCTGCTACAACAGTATAGGGCAGCACTTTACCAATGGCTAATCTCTACTTTCTAAATTAATATTAAAGCCTAATTTGAGATTACCAAACACTCATTTTCCAATAGAAGAGATATATAGTATATCGTTTAGGGTTGAATTGGGGAGTTCTTGGTCCCGAGTGTGTTGTTTGCTTACAGATGTTTCATTACCAAACTAGGTAATATCATCAGTCTGAATGAATGTGGGCTTCACTCCCTGCTTATAAACAATACCTTGACCTGTGTCAAGGGTATTTTTTCCCCTTGGTAGCTCCTTGATTAAGACATTGTTTTCTGCTTATTTGTTTGATGGTAATACCTACTTATCTGGACATTGGTTGCTGGAAGAAATGTGTTCTGGTCTTTTGTTTTCTTTTTTAAATTCTATCCTAAATGGTGTGCAAATGTAGTTCATCTCCATGTGCCTATTGATCTGTCTGAATTCTCCAGTATTTTGTAATTTAACTTGATCCAGAATGTTCTATTTCAGAGTTTGTCTGTTGTTGTGCCTTCGGACCACTAGTTGGTGTTCATGGATGCACTCTGTTAATCTTCTGCCAGTCTGTCTTACAGAGTGGCTGTTATACTGTAGTGTATGTTGTCTGTTTTTTCTTCTTCAGCCACTGGTTTACTTAAGAAATTTTGGAGGGCTATAGTTGGTTTTTGTGCTACTGAGATGCTAGGTACATATAATAGTCTGTCGGTTATTTCTGAGATAATACTGTATAGCAGTGTTATTTTTTCTATAGCTTGTGTTAGTTGTGCTCTACTGGATTGGGTGATCAGTCATTTTTGATAAAGTTCCAGATACCCATTTTGTTGGAAGATGTTCTCGAACAGATGCTGAAAGTATCTTGAATATATATTCCTCAACAGATGGTCTAGTTCCTTTTTTCTAGTGTTCTGGTTGCTGCACTATGTTTGTACTTGTCTGTTGGACAAGCAAATAACTAAGCTCCAAGCGCACCAAGGACTCCACAGTACATTTTCCCAACCTGGTTTCCTTACAAAATGTTTTGATTTACAGCTTCCTTCATCTCAGTTAGTCAGACTAGTTAGTTGGGTGTACTCTGCACAATTATTTTGTTTTAAGATAAAGGACTGGAACATGCATATTTTATCCTTGCTCAAATGAACCAACTTTGTATATCTTCTCTTCACTTTTGAAAATATTAATCTTTAATCCCTTTAAATACCAGTATCTCAGATCATAATTTATTTTCATTTTCTCTTTGTCTCTTCTGAGTAATTCCTTCATAAATTTAACTCATCTTTTTTGTAAATCCAAAATAAAAATTATCCAAATCTCTCTATGGTTTGTTATTTATATGTCTCTTTTAATTATTAAGACATTGGTTTCATTTGTAAATCCAGTGTAACATCTTTGACTGGGAAAAGAAGAGTGAATGGGATCTCTGAATCATCAAACCCATGTATATCTTGGGTTAACAATGGACATATGAATATGTCAACTTCTCATATTTCTTTTATAAAATTTGTTAAGAACTAAAATGCACAGATTTTTCTTTCACTTTTTAAGCTATTGTTAATACAAGATTAAATTTATGAAGAATGAATGGTGTGTCCCCCCCCATGAAAGTATTTCCCATCAAATCATCAATTCTACAATGGATGAAATGAATTTTCTTAATAAAAGGAAAGATACAGGAGAATGCAAAGCGTAATCAAAATTGTACCAACATCTACCACCATGATATCTACAAAATTCCAAGAACGGATGAGTCTGCCAAAAACTCTGATGAATAAGAAATAGCTTTTGTTGTCCAAACTGGCAGCGTCAAAATGACAATCCATTTTTGGCAACCCACTAGCTAATCTAAGCTCCCCTTTTCTTCTTTTGAAATTTCCTCAACTTAAATTGAATGCAAATAAGCCAGGTGTGGTCCCTAGAACAGTAATCAGCAGCTAAGTCCCTACTGAGTTCCCATGGTAACATACACAGCTGGCACCAAAGCAGAGGTTGTACTTGCCTCAGATTACTTAGAAAGTTTAAACACTTAGTGAATGAAATGTCAATTATAGTATCTTCTGACAAGGACTTTTTTTTAGAAATCTGTACTTCTTTGACTAATGGAAAATAATGCAAGGGACCTGCTGCTAGGTTCATAGTCTGACAATAAAAAGTAATCACCTGTTATTTGCAGAAAAACAAGTTTTCAAGAAAGAAAGCAGCATCAGCTCTCACAAAAATAAAAGGACATTCATTACAATTTATATTTAATATAACAAATCTATGCATAAATGAAGTTACAAGAAAGTAATTAAACTGTTTAATAACCTTTACATTTTGCAGTATTTTTAGTCATCATTTTTCCTTTTTTATTGATCATGATTGAATAAGAATATCATTTACAAACAAATCAGAGCTTAGTAGATTGAGGCTTGTACCATTTTCTTAATGCAGTACAATGAAAGAACCTTATTTCATTGAATTTATATTCAATTTTTATACAATTCTGATGCTTTATATTCAATGTTAGAATTCCTGAGACCAATTCTGCTTAAATGGTATTTTAAATGTTGTGAAAACAATGAAAAACAGTATTAAACAGGACCATTGTGTAAGATATAGAAAGATATAAATATATATATAAATGAGAATAAACTGAAGCTGATGTGACAAAATGACACAAGGTCCTTTCCACAAATACATCTTGTGTACAAATTGTGTCTGCTTCTAGAGTGGGGAGGAAAGGTTACTCACTCACACCTTAGTCAACTCCGGGTTGACTACATATCAGACCCATATAAGAGTATGGGACTACTCTTACGACAATCTGAAAGCTGCAACTGTAGTGGCAGAATGTAGTGGATGGGTGCATTTTAGTACGTTGATATACTACAATTACTCCATGGACTACCCTGGCTTCCGGGTGCAATTCATGGTATTAGTTATTATCAGTAAAGTCCTTCATGTCAAAGGACTGGGTTACTTGTGGACCAACCTTTTCAAATTAGTTCTGACTGTCCCACAAGACCCAAATGATGACCCAAATGATGGGTCCCCTTTAGAGAAGTGTCATCTAAGTGGAGGATATGAAACATACCAGAGTTCCCCAACCTTTCCGGCTTTGTGATCCGGCAGGCAGGGATGAAGGGGATGGTTCTGTGCGAGCGGCGGGCACGCACATAGCTCCATTTGTATGAGTGGCATGCACGTGTGCCCACCACTCGTGCAGGCATGCGCTCACCCACTGCTTAAGCAAGTGAGATACCCATGCACTCACCTGCTATTTCTGTGGCTCAGTTACAAACGGCTCAAGGTCTGATAGTGGGCCATGGCCTAGAGGTTGGGACCCCTGAGAAATCCCTTCTTGCTATGTTGTTTGCCTTCCGAACAGCATACTTCTGATATTTAGATGAATCATTCTTTTGGCCTTTGTAAGGTCTGGGTATTTGGCCAGGGTGTTAGATGAACTTTCCTATAATGGTTGGGAATTGAATGTCTATGGGTAGGTTATGGTTAGGTTATTCTGTTTTTAACTTACTGGTTTTGTCCTTGGTTTTAATTCTATTTAGTTACCACAATCACAATCCGCTCACTTATAAACTGATCCAATAAACAAAACAAAAGAAGTATTATAACAGGTTTTTCAATGAAAGGAAATGCTGTTTAACATTTTCTGGATGATACTGCATTCCCCTAACAATTGTGAAGTTTGACAGTATTTCTAAAACCCATTTTTGTCAGTAGAAACTTAGGTAAGATTAGAAAGTACACAATTTTTTTATCAATCTCAGCAGTGGTTGATTATAGCAAGACATTTGTTTATTGAATTAAAGTAGAACATTCTATGTTGATATTTTCTTAGTAGGTTTACTTTTGAATTCAGCTACAAGATGTTAAGTTCTGAATTCAAGGTTGTTCTTATTTCAAAGTTTTGTATATTTATTATTATAATTCATAACAAAGGTGTATAAAATAGTTTGAAATACATTGTTCAATGTGCCAAAATGTTTCACGGACTCATAGTTTTTAATGATAGCATTTAATGATGTTAAATTGGCCAAATTTTATTATATCTTTGATGGAGAATGCTACAGAAATGTTTTAACTTAAATAGCAAAAATGTAATCCTAGGACTTTTTTTTATTCTCAATTTGGAATAATTCCTTTGAGCTGTTCAATGGAAATGTTCATGTACACAGTGAATATAAAAGGGGCGTTGGTCTTACCTGAGACGCACCTTCTTGTTGGGTGGAGACAGCAGCCAGCCCCATTCTTAGTCAGTCTGGTCTTCATTGCTAATCCTTTTTCTCCCAACATGTTGAGTCTGTTTCTACATCCTACACCAAAAGCTGGAAGCCCCTAGCAACAAGAATGGGACTTAATAACTCTGACAGACTCAGTCCTTCAATTGAACAGACGAGTACAACCCATTCTCCATAGTGGTGGAGACAGCAGCCAGGAATGGGTACCAAAGCTGATTTTGTTCAAATCTTGCTGCAACCTGGTATCATCTGCTGGCAGCTTGTCCTATAGCTGGTGAAGCCAAAGTAAGGTAGCTCTGTTAAAAAAACGATGCCGTGGTGGCAGATCGAATAGCCCATGCTGTTCCTTGTTGGACCCGTTGGAGAGATTGGTCAGACCGTCGTTCCTCAGGGCGCAAACCTTCTTCTGGCTATCCTGCAATGGTGGAGTTAGGTAACAAGGCAACAATCGGTGCATCCACTGAAGTGCGACACCAATTCCAGGGCAACGTTGAAAAAATGCCTGTTAGCAGATGAAGGGAGCGGGGCAGACCTGGGAGCAATCCACTGCAACTGGACAACATTAAGGAACAGGTGAGGTGTGGGAACGACGTCCACCACCTTCTTTGGCTCCAAGAATAGGGAATCTGCTCATTGTGAGAGACATCTCCATCCCAAACGTGCAGCATTGGTAGCTTTGAACAACAACTTGAAGATCACCAGTGGAAAAAAGACCAGTAAATGCTGGTTGATTGGGCAATAATCCCTCATCATCAGACAGTCCTGTTCCTTGTGCTCGACTTCCTCGCCAAGCAATGGATGGCTGTTGTGGGAAGGAGCTGGGGAACTGGAGTACCAAAAGGAATGGAAGTCCTCTGGGCAAGGGTCAAGATGTGAATCAGATGCCACCGACAGTGCCAGAGAAGCCTGGCCGGGCTGATATAAAACTGGCTACAAGGCTCTGCTGTATGGCCTTAGAAATTATGTTCTGAAAATTGACAACCCCTGATCCATTGTGGGAGCTAGGCCAGCATTCAGAGGAATGACCTTGGCAGGCGGTTCTGCAGGGGCTGTCGGAATGGGCGGTTCTGCAGGGGCTGTCGGAATGAGCAAGGGACAGTCCCAGAGAGATATCAGGTCCGGGGTATCCCCTTGTGACCATGTGCAACATACTATGGCAGCCAACGTACTGGGATCATCCCCAGACAGCAACTGCAAGGCTTTGTTCTTACTGGCCTTACTGCAGACCTTTTGCAGGCCTGATTCATCCTGGAGGGATGCCTTACTGCAATGGCCAGATTTGTGATGAGACCGGGAGGCAGAGTGGTCTCCAGACGCGGTCCCCAAGGTCCCAGCCATGGGGGGTCCCGGCTCAGCCTCCATAGGGCCCATGTCAGGCCAGTCGACAGCCTCAGCTGCATCCCTCTTGGACTTGCACAGTGCCTTTGGCATTGTGTTGTGTGGAAGTCCTGGTAACGCTTTACGTTCTAGAGCCCAAGCCTAGATCAAGTGCCAACTGCCAGGAAGGGCACAGAAATATCTGAGAGTCTGGTGGCTCACAAAATGGCAGCCAACAAGTCTAGCAACTCACAAAATGGTGGTAAACCACTATAACAGTCTGTCAGGAACAGGCTGCAGTGCCTATCAGAGCATGCAGTTCATCGGCTTGACGATCTTCCAGCTGCTGAGGACCTCCAACGATGGACAGGAAAGCCCAGTCCGCTGCACTGCTCAGCACACAAGTAATAAATGCCATGCCCCACAACACTCCAGCCAATAGTGGAGCACGAAGCTCCTGATAAGGGTGGCTCGGTTAGTGGAGTGCAAGGCTCCTGAATCAGCCATTCATGGCAAGAGAGCGTGGCACTCTAGAGAGGGGCGGCTCAGGTGGCAATGGAGCACAAAGCTCCTGATAGCTGCAGCTCAGCTGACACTAGCACACGAGGCTCCCAAAATGGCAACTCAGCTTTAAAGGGAGCACACGGCTCCTGAATATGCAATCCTGGGTGTCTAGGACAGCGCAATCGCTGCCTCTGAGTCAATGAAAGAAGAGGGCTGACACCTGAAATGCAGGCAGGCGAAAAGGAGAGCGAAGCTCCACTGAAACTTGAAATGTCGAGCGGCTGCAAAGGTGGAAGAAAATGGCCGCCCGACCAGCCCTTTGGGAGCACAAAGCTCCTCCAAACATCTTCCCAATGGAAGGGGAGCACGAAGCTCCTGTGAGCTTGTTTCAGCCCTCACGGGAGTGTGGAATTCCACTGCAACTCCAGAATGCCTGTAGTTCAACGGAGAGCACAGGTAAGAACCAACAAGAATTGTAATTGTAATGGAGCTGGGGCTCAGTTGACAGCAGCAGAGCAGAAGCCCTGCGGCTGGAGAATCAACAGTGACTCAATCAGTCTGTGGAGCCACTGTTGTCCTACTCACAAATTTGTCAGGCAACAATTCATGATGAGATGGAGAATAATCAACAAAAGTCTCAATAAGAGTTCCTTGGTGGCTCACCTAATTAGTGCTCTGAACTAACTGTTCAGTTAGTTCCAGATGCCAGCAATTAGTG
>JANHFM010004687.1:60827-72966 GCA_032468115.1 Grayia smithii | reverse complement strand
TCATTTGCATTGTCATTTGAACACTGTTCTGCTCCCACTGCAAGATCTGTATTCATGGATGGTACACTGCTTTATTTTCTCAAATAGGTCTAAATAGAAAGCTGTTTTGGTTCCTGCCACCATCTATTAACATTGATTGCTCCATGCAATTAAGGCTGAGGTATATTTGGAGGCAATAACCACTTAAGTGCTTAATCTTCACTAGTGGCATCTAACTAACATATCCAGCTCTCTCCAAAGGGTAAGGTTGTTAGTAATTAGTATTAGGAATCAACTTTGAAAACAAAGCAAAAAACAATTTGTGTTTTCCTCAGGTGACAGCAATATAGGAAACAAATTTATAAGGTAGGCTATTTCATTTACCTTTTCTATCTTCCCACAATTAAACTTAAAAATACAGGCTCAGTTTCTCTTCATAACACAACAGTTGGCTGATCAAGAAACTGCAGCTGGCCAATGAACATAGCAATAGCAAATAGCAATAGCACTTAGACTTATATGCCACTTCACAGTGCTTTACGGTCTTCTCTAAGTGGTTTACAGAGTCAGCATATTGCCCCCCAATAATCTGGGCCCTCATTTTACTGACCTTGGTAGGATGGAAGAATGAGTCAATCCTGAGCTGGTAAGAACTGAACCCCTGCCAATCAGCAGAATTAGCCTGCAATACTGCATTCTAACCCTTGGGCTACCACAGTTCAATAACATAATAGTTATTTAGGAGTATTCACTTTATATTTCCTCTTCGCTGATGATGCTGCCATTACTGCTCACACTGCTGAAGACCTTCAACAACGAATGGACTGTTTTAGCAAGGCCTGCCAAGACTTTGGGCTAACAATCAGCCTGAAAAAGACAAAAATCATGGGTCAGGATGTGGATTTAGTTCCCTGCATTACAATCCCTACACAAGAACTGGAGGTCGTCCATGACTTTATGTACCTCGGTTCAACTATATCCAACTCTCTCTCTCTCTCTCTCTCTTTAGATACTGAGCTGAATAAACATATTGGTAAAGCAGCCACCAAGTTCTCCAGACTTAGAAAGACAGTATGGCTTAATAAGAAGCTGATGGAACATACAAAGATCCAGGTCTATAGAGCCTGTGTCCTGAGCACACTCTTGTACTGCAGTGAATCTTGGACCTTTTATGCACAGCAGGAGTGAAAGTTGAACACCTTTCATATGTGTTGTTCTCCAACGTATCCTTGGCATTACCTGGCATGACAAAGTTCCAAATAGCACAGTCTTGGAACATGCTGGAATTTCTAGCATGTATACATATTGAAACAGAGACGTCTACGCTGGCTTGGGCATGTCGTGAAGATGGCTGATGGTCGGATTCTGAAAGATCTCCGGTATGGAGAATTAGTGCAGGGAAAACAGCTTAGAGGGAGACCGCAGCTGCGATATAAGGATATCTGCAAGAGAGATCTAAAGGCCTTGGGAATGGACATTAATGACTAGGAAACCTTGACCTCTGATCGTTCAGCTTGGAGACTAAAGATGCAGCATGGCCTTCTCCAATTCGAAGAGACACTTGTTTGGCATACCCGGAACCAGCAAAATCTGGGGGGCTGGGCAGGGGACAGAATATAGCTGCCCTCAATGTGGAAGGGATTGCCACTCTCGAATTGGCCTTTTTAATCACACCACATGCTGTTTTAGGACCTCTTTCCAGAGCACGATACCATAGTCTTTTGAGACTGACGGTTGCCAATGACCTCATTTTATAGTTTTTTAAAACACTGATTTGCATCCCTTTGCTGACAACTGAGGCAGAAATTGGTTTAGCTATTTTTTTTATGTTAGCAAATTTGAAAGGATGGAACCAAAGAAGTGTGACATGATCACCAAGTTGACACATGATATCCGTACCCCAGTCAGCTACTCCTCATTTAGCTTTAAGTGGCATATCATGACAACTGCAAGGAATAATCCAAGTTTTGCTTTTTTTGAGAAAAGAAGTCCTGAAGTCTAGTGTTATATATATATATATATAAAAGTCCTGTGTAGGTATCATGCTTCATAGAACCATGATCAGAGTTCTAATTCAAGCATTTTGTGAACATATCACAGTGGCACATTTTCAGAATTTTATCTCTCAACCTTGAAGAATAGTGGGACTTTCAGGCAGAGATAAAACATAGCAGGCTGAGCCAGCAGTTGAGCTTTTCTTTTTCTGTCACACAAATGGAAGCACATGAGGGATCAAACATAACTCATAAAGCTTTAGACAGTATTAGTATATGCAGCTATTAATCAGGCTATAAGATACTTCGATTTGTTCATTTGGAAACAACCCTAAACCTTACTGAATTAGATCATAAATGCAAGGCAAGCCTTAAAGAGATTCAATTTACGTTTTGAAAATAGAGAAGATATAAAGTTGTAAATATAGAGATGTAAAAAAGGAATGAAAAAAGAAACAGAAACAGAAATTGGATTGGATTGGATTTCTGATTCCAACTCTTGGACACTTGCCTCAGCACAAATTTTACTAGTTTATCCAGTAATGACCATCCTGTGTTCCAGTCCATTGACTCCTAATGACTTCCACAGTTTTCAAAAGCTAGATTCTGATTTTTGCATACTCCTCAGAACATGCATAACCAATTACAAAATGACATAGCCAGTTACACACATTTGTTATAGCTGCCTCACACCTAAAACATTATAGGATAAAAAAACAAATTTCCCATGTTGCTTTGCTGTTCTTTGAATTCCCTCTTAGCCTTTTCCTACAGAGCTTTCACTACAAGCACTGTGGGAAAAGACCAAGAGAAGCTTTATCTTATAACATGGGTTGAGATAGGTCCCAGACAGATTAGATCCTTTTGAGCTGGGAAGAGTTCTATGGTACACGTAAAGGTGTTCAACAGGAAGACCCCTTCGTATGCTCTATAAGACTTTCAGATGATTAGGGGTGGCACACATTAAAGAATTTTCTTCAGCCAGAGTTACATTGCTTGGTGTCCCCTCCAAGCTGCTTACCAAAGTTAAATGGTGTCGGAAAATTCCTTTGATGCTACTCGCTCTCCCAATTACTTATAATCTAATGAAGGTTGGGAACAATTATCTTGATTATTCTTACTGGAAGAGAGAGGCCAAATGATATTGGAAAGCAGTTGAAACAGTAGAGGAATATGACATGATTATTATGATATTGACCTCTTCTTGTTGGACCAAAAGATCTTCAGAACACACTGTTGAAGATAGTTGTTAACTATCACACTGACTCAGTGTGGGCTGAAAGGATTTTGGTGAAAGTTATATGCAATCCTGAATAAACAGCCTAAAATTATTTTGGCCAGCAATTGTGTAGAGCAGAGGTGGGCAACTTTGTGACCTGGGGACTTTAACTTCCAGAATTCCTGAACCAGAAGGATGACTGGCTCAGGAATTCTGGGAATTCAAGTCTACAGGTCATAAAGGGCCATACTTGCCCACCTCTGATATAGAGAATAGCAATAGCAATAGCACTTAGACTTATATACTGCTTCATTGTGCTTTACAGCCCTCTCTAAGCAGTTTACAGAGTTAGCATATTGCCCCCAACAATCTGGGTCCTTATTTTACCCACCTTGGAAGGATGGAAGGCTGAGTCAACCTTGAGCTGGTGAGATTCGATCTGCTGAACCGCAGCTAGCAGTCAGTTGAAGTAGCCTGCAGTACTGCACCCTAACCACACTACCAAGGCCACCTGTCATGGTCAGGGCCATGCTGGAAACTTCATTTTCATCCTCTCATAGAGAGAGGTCTAAAAATAAGGACACAGTATCCTCCATACAGCTGCAACATTCAGAAAATACAAAGCATGTTGTAGGGCAGAGTTGGTTATCTCCCTCCAACGTGAAAGCTAATCCCTCTGAACACACACACACAAACACACACACACACACACACACACACACCTACACCTTTAAGATTGAAGGTACCAGTATTTTGGAAGAAAAATCTGCTTCTGCCTCAGCAAGCATCAGCTAGGCTAATGAGGAACTACCGTAGGTACCAAAGCTTGAAAATGTAGCAAATGATGCAAAGATATTTTGCTGGTAACCATATTAATTTCAAGTCCCATCTGCTCTCTATCTCAGAAAGAAATTATTCTATCCTGCTTTGTTTGACCCTGTGATTCTCCCTGGAGTGTATCTCTACCTTGACACCCACATCCCAGCATTTTAATTTCTAGTTTTAACTATGCAGACTAACATTTCTTCCTCATAATTCAACTGTAATAATGCTCTCTCTCTCATGACTTTGATTGAGTGTCCTTTTGGTTTCACTGAAGCAAACTGAATCGATTCTCCATCCCAATTAAACCAAGCAAATCTGAGTCATTTTGCATAGGACTGCCTCATCCTTCCTCAGTTTAGGCATAGTAATACAAGAGCTTGATGTGACCTCAAGATTTTTCATACTGCCTGACGTCTCCAACGATGGATTTGAACAGAAGCAAGGAAACTCATCGAAGGGATTAATGTTATACTTTGCACTGTTAGACATTAAGGCAAAGAGTATAAAGGGCTGCTGTTTCAAAACCAACTATAAGAGTGTTGAAATTCTATCTCAGAGAAAATAATGAATTCACTTTATCACAAGAGAGAATACAAGAAATGGCGGTCCAACTATTTCAAGGAGAATCTTTTGTTCGGGAAATATAGATTGTTTTTCTTTAATTCTGCTATGCTTGAATAACTCACTGTAAGAAATGGGTTAGCACGTTATGTTTTCTTTATAGACTCTTTGTTCAGTAGATGTAGACTCTTCTGATCTAAACTAATTTACAAATTATTATTTATAGGTAGTGTTATGGTAAGAATTGCTTAGTTCAGTTATTAACATAAATTTATTATTGATTAAAATAGCATGTTTCAAGACAAAACAATAGGTTAGTCATTTAATTCTACATTTAAACCAAGGTTTGGTGTTGTTCTTTTTATCATACTGGCAGATAAAACAATATATTAGTCATTTAATTCTACATTAAGATCAAGGCTTGGTTTTCTTCTGTTTATCATACATGCAAAGTTATAATGATACTGGGATCTCAGTATAGAACATGGGCAATTAATTTTCCTAAAGCACCACATGAGAAACTGGAACTGTTGTAGAGGGTCAACATTGCTGCCCCATCCCGACACCAACACTTCACTGCCACTCGACCCTCTGCTGATGCCACTCTACTCCTGCCCCCTCTGCTGAAACTATCCCGCTCTCCACCCCCAAATCCATATCTCCAATGCTGACAACACCGCATCCCACCACCAATGTCACCACAGGCTACTTGTGGCTCACAGGCTGTAAAATGCCCAGGTCCGGTATTAGGTATACTACACCTAAAATTCTTTAAGAAAAAAACTTATTCAGTGCTCTCTCTCTGTCTGTCTGTCTGTCTTTCTCTTGCTCTCTCTTGCACATAAAAAACCTGATTAGGATTACAGCAAGAGTGAAGAAAAATAATGTAGTATCACAAAGTTTAATAGTCATTCCAAAAAATGTTGAAAGTGTTGTTTTATTTTATTTTCATCTTTTCTTCTTTTCTTGTACTTTTGGCTTTTTCTTTGATTTTTGTGTTTTCTTTTTTCATGTGTGTGTGCATAATTGAAAACTTAAAACATATTTCCACTTCAGCAAGGCATCAACTGGATCAAGAATGGATTCGGTCATCTGCAGAGCAGTTTTGATTCACTTTGCTGCCCTTTCTTCATTGTGTTATGCAAGGACATGATCATGATTATGAATCCAGGAAGTCTTAATTTTTATTTTAATAATTAGAATCCAGGCTGCTCAAGGCCAAGGATTGTATGACTCCTAGTTATTATTAGATTTTGGAGAACAATAGACCTTAAGTCAGATGCAAGAGAATTTGCAGCAAGTAATTAGAGCACGCATAAGGTTAATTAGCCAAGGAATCAAGAGAAGGTCCTTTGTGGAAGGCAGAGTAAATAAGAGGTAAGATGCCAGGGGGAAAAAACTTTCTGATAAGGGAAAAAAAAATTGTGATTTCAGGAACCATGCAATTGCCATTTGCAAAAAATAAAAAAAATAAAAGCAAAAATGAAAACGCGACAACAACAAACAACAAATATAAGACAATTTAGTTTTCACCAGAGAGTCATAGAAGTTACTCTAAGTCCACGTGGTAGTTGCAGATATACTTAGCTGGAGCCCTAGAGAAATAGAAGCATGCAGGAGAATTCCTGGAGCATTTTTGTTTAGCTATAAAAGAAATGAATCTGATCTTTGGCTTACTACAATGTATGTAGGAATATATTGAAGCTTCAGTATGGCTGGCCCCAAACTTTGTGTTACCAGAGGCAGAATATTGGCTCTCCCACTTAACGTTCTAAAACTCACAAATCCTCTTTCAAAAATTGTCCCTAGGCTTATTTTGCAGGAGCATTTTTGTGTTCATCACTTACACCGAAGCAGCCCCAGTCTTTAGTTTTACAAGAGCTGTTTCTAAGCTTATTTGGTTCAGCATCTTTCTGCTTTCCAGTCTCTATTACTCTGGTGATTATCCATTGTAGAGATGCTACTTATTTAATATGGATCCTCCCTATTAGTTAATTTTATGATTTTAATATGCAGCTCAGCCAGAAATGAGCTCTTGTTCAAATAACTCATATTGTAAAGAATTAAAGGCCAGAAAGCCAAAAGGGACATGGGATTGCTTAGAGGAATTCTTCTCATTGTGGTTCCTATTGTATGTCAGCACTGCAATCTAGCAAGCTTAAGTATCCAACACTTTGAAAGTAGACTGATGTTAATTAATTGGCCATTTCTTGGCAAGGTGCACCTACTGAGCCTGTAGCATGCTTAAGCCAATCATTTACTAAGGGTGTATATTTATTCACAAAGTAAATTTCTTCAAAATCAGACAAAATAAATGTATTTTTAAGAAAACACACCCTACCTACATAACAGCTAGCAGGTAATTAGAATGTGGAGAATGTTATCATTTTACATATTTATTTATTAGCTATGTACGAGATCTTCAGGAAATAATTTAATATTGGTGTGTTTCAGATTTTTTTTACTACAGCTTTATCTGATATATCAAATTGTCAGGCAAATCATACATTCAATAATGGGATAGGTCTGCAATGTGTTGTAAATTAAGAAAGAGAAGAGGGGCGAGAAGGATAACAGAAAGATAAATATATCCAAAGGTGTGATTTATTCTATCTTGTAGCAGTTTGATTCAGATTTGTCCTTCCTCTCCCAAAACAGAATGAAAAATTGTGTGGTGATAATTAAGTTTGCCACACCATCAGCCTCTTTGTTTACAAATCATTCCCAGCTCCCTTTAAAACCAACCTGCAATTTATCCAATTGTCCTGACATTTCCAGATCAAACACTTTCAACACAGTGTTATCTACAGGTTTGCTGCAAAGCATCTTCAGCCAATCACTGCTTACTCTTTAGGGTCAAATTAGATAATCATTGACTGTAATGTCTCCAGGGTTTTCAGGGCTCCGTGAATTAACAAATATCTTGTCTACCTTATCTTTAAAAAGATAAATAAGCCACACATATTTGTCTGCATATATGGTATTTGTAGAATTGCCCAGTGGCTTGCAAAATCTTTTTCCTCTATGTCACAGGTGTCAAACTTGCAGCATCCTGTTGCCATCATGTGACATTTCATGATGTTTTCCCCCTTCGCGGTGCTGGGGTTGGCCCATGTGCCATCAGTTTGACACCCCTGCTCTAGGGTCATGTTACTCTGATAGTTACAAAGGGGGGAAAAATGGAACTACTTATAAATGCTCTGAGAAAGCTCAAAAGCTTTCGATTCACAATGGGCGTAGATCAGTAATGTACAAATAGTCCTTGACTTATGACCATTCATTTAACAACCATCTGAAGTTACACCAGTGCTGAAATAGTAAGTTAGGACTTGTCCTCACACTTAGAATGGTTGCAGGGTCCCCACAATCATGTGATTAAAAATTCTAGCGCTTGGCAAATAGCATGCGTTTATGATGATTTAGCATCCGGGTTAATGTAATTAATAAATACAATTCAATAAATAATACAATTATACAAGTTTGTTTCACTTTCAGAGACAGATAGAAATTTTGAGATACTGATTTATGATTTTTTTTTTTGAAAAAGGAAAGACTTGCATCCATTGTAATTAATCCAGCTGTAGACATTCTGTTGCTTTTTTTAATTATTATTTTATTGTTAAGAAAGAATGGCACAATTTTTAAATCTTGAAAGCTACAGTCAGTCATTAGATTCAATGAATGATCAGCATATAAGGCCACTTAAGGCAGTGTTTCTCAACTTTGGCCACTGGAAGATGTGTGGACTTCAACTCCTTGAATTTGGGGAATTCTGGGAATTGAAGTCCACACATCTTCCAGTGGCCAAGGTTGAGAAATACTGATTTAAGGTATAATGCAGAAAAACAACAACAAAAAAAAAGGTGATCCATCATATCCTTAAATGGCTGGTACCATTTGGAAATACTATTTATAGCTTTTACTTTTTATACGAACCGCCATTGTGTGTCACTTATATCCAATGTAGGATTACTCAACAACTGCAATTTATGGATGGAATGTTGTATATTCTTCTCAAGTTCCTATCCGCATATAGACACATTTTTTTAAAAAAATAATTTGTCCTCACCAGTACAGTCACTATTTTACTCTCCTTCACATCACTGGTTGGAAATTAAACTCATTACCACAGATCATTAGTCTGCACTTGACTTGCTTATAAGAAAATAAAGTTACAGTAATGAATACCAAGGGAACTGCTAAATCTCTAAAGGACAATTTTATAATGTTCATGTAGTGGGGGAGGAAGGGTCTCCGTTGGCTTTAGCTTAGCTAATTGAACAGGATAAATTTGGGTTTTGTGCTTTGTAAGGCAAATGAAGTAACAGAGAGTTGTTATCAAGATTGAAGACAGCAAGATACCCTCTTTCTATTTCACCCTAGTTGTCTTATCGTTCTCTTCATAATTAACCCATGTTTGGAGATACATGGATTACTCGCTATCTATCAGGATGTTAGTGACAACTAAATGCAGCTTAGATTTAGCCCAAATCAAAGGTGGCAACAGGGTATAGTCAATAATATCTTCCTTGATCCCTCTCTCAACTGATTTTTTTTTAAAGATCCTTTTTAGTAATAAAATTAATTAATGAAGGCGGTGATTCTAATCTTGCCTTAGGCATGAAAGTCAGTTGGATAATTTGGGGTCAGTCACTTTCTCTCAGCCCAACTCACCTTGCAGGGTTATTGTTCCAGAGAAAATCAGGGAAATGAGTATGAGGTATGTTCATGGTCTTGAGATGTTTATACAAATAATAAAGGCAGATTTAAAAAAAAAAAAGTCTTAATGTCTAAATATTCCTAAGCAAGTCACTAGCTTCAAACATACCGGTGGACCCCACAAAAGTGTAATGAGAACCCTTGTTCAGAAAGTAGACAGTTGTGGCAAAGAACATTATTATTTTCAATATTGGTGCTAGCTTTATTATTATTATTATCCCAAAGGTGCTTTTTCAAGAGGCAATTGGATTTTCTTGTTTTTCTTTGAAGACATTTTGCTTCCCATCCAAGAAGCTTCTCCAGCTTGAAACATCTTCAAAGAAAAACAAGAAATTCCAGTTGCCTCTTGAAAAAGCACCTTTGAGGGAACCATGACCTGGATGACAGAGAATCTCCATAGACATTTAGCTTTATTATTATAATTAAATATCTACAAACAATGGGAATTGGCACATTATGTTCCTAGACTCCCAGCCATATGTAAATAGATTTTCTGTCTGGCACAAGAAATCAGGAAGCAAGGTGGTTCAAATGACTACAAGTTTATTGCATGCTAACACACTCTGCAAGAAACTGAACCAGTGGTAGTATTCAGTGGGTGTATCCAGTTCGGGAGAACCAGTAGCGGCAGCTGTGAGAAGCTCCGCCCACCCACCTGGATGTCATCATATCTAATTTTTTTATGTTCTGCGCATGCGCGCACACTCACGTTTATGAACCAGAAACAAAGATAAGTGAATACTACCCCTGATCTGAACTATTAATGTTCAAAGCAAATTGGTGGTAGATAAGTACCCAACAGCATTCAAGTTGTGCTGGACTTGGATCTCTTGTGAGCATAAATGGACTTGAGACTTATGGCATGTTTTACCCCTCCTTCGGGCTCAGCCTGGTCATCTCCTATACTTAAGGAAAGAAAATTGCCTTCATAGAAACCTGATAGGTATCTGTATTGGGATTAATTAGGATTTTTAAAACATCAACTCTTCCTCTTCATCAGAGGACTCCTCATTGTTATTCTAGATATCATCAGTTCTGATAATTGACAATAATATAAGACAATTTTTCTGTGTATTACTTTTTCCCCTTAAGATTAAATTGAGATAAAATAATTCCATATAGATCTTTTTAGGGGACAAGAAATAAAATAAAGCAATGCCTTTGAGCTCAATTTTATGAAATACTTTTCTAACAGTAAATGTATTTAATAACCTTCATAAGAGCAGAAGACATAACTTTAATTCCATGAAGGCTTTGCTTCAGAGTAATCAAGTCCAAATAATTATGGATTTGGGGGATTAATTTAACTTATTATAAAGCAAAACATTTAGATCAAGAATTGTATAACATTTTAGTTAGAAGACTCATCTGAATTTTAAACATAAATTGAATCTCAGGACACTCTGGAAGCTACTCAGAACCGTTTGCAAAACATTATTTTCCTTGGATAATAAAGAGAATTGTGTTGCAGTTGTAGAGAATGACAGAGATCGGTTAGATCTGTTACCAAAGTGAGAGGAGGAAAGACATGGTTTAAGTCCAAAACAAGAGTAAGGCAAGCACAAACAACTCAGGCAGATATCTCTCAAATTCACATGAGTGTAAAGAGGGGGAGAGTAAACCACAGACTTGAAAAATTATGTTGCTATAGCCAATATTAATAAAGTATCCTTCATAAGCGATTGACAAGAATTGACTGGTTTCTAAAATTAGAAGATGCATTACAAATGTTTCGAGCCCAAGGTAGCACATTGTTTATTTCATGAAAAGAAACTCCCATGGTCACTGAATTCAAACCTATTGATGTAGATATTATTTTGCACATTTAGAAACTTAAAGGTACAGATGGGAAATAATAATTTTAAAAAAAGATTTCAAAATCTTTCTTTCATATTGTAGCCAGATACTGTTGAACTATTCTTTGCAATATTATTTATCACTTGGTATACTGGCCAGGGAAGCTGTTACTTGCAGTTATAATAGTTAGACGTTACAATGAACACAGATATATGCATACATCTAGGGAACATCACTGCTAAAAAATAGACATGAGTGGATCCAAGCAGTGAAGACCAATATGAACATCCACTGGATCAAAGGATGGACTTGAGTAATGATAGTTGGGAAGTGTGATCTGTTGAGTCTTCATAACTCCCTTTTTATGATCCTGTAATCCCTTAATCAGGGGTAGAGTCTTCATATACACTAAAATCATCTTGTTTCTGTGTCTGAAGTTAAGAAAGTAGGAGCAAGAAGCTCCAGGTGGAACTTCAGATAATTTAATGGGAATTTGGGTGGCTGTGATTCGTATTAAATTATCCTGAAATGTTGAAATATTGTATTAAAATGTTTTAATTTCCCTGCCATCATCTTTGTCATTTTCTTAGTACATATCAATTTTATTAGAACAGCCTGTGTTATTTTGCCATGTTGCCACATGATCCCTAGTTGCAGATATACATATTCAAAGGCATAAGAAATTCTGATAAATAAGCTAGCCTTTGGCATATTTTTAGCCCACTTCGGTCTAACGAGGTCTACAGTACTTTTTAATTACAGCTGGACACTCCTTTATATGTAGGCCTGTGGGATTTTGTTTTATTAACAAGTTGCAAAGATGAAGAACTCTGAAAGTTTTCAGGGGACTTGGCTTCTCAGTATTGCTTTTAATAGAAAGATAATACAACTAATATTTAATCCCATATTGCATCTTTAAAAATGAAAGGATAAATGTTTGTGATTCCAGGGAGCATAGATTTCCTATGCATGCTAGATGTTTATGTAAAAAATATACCAAAAAATTCCTTTATTCCTCCTCCTGCTTATTAGTAGAGAGGGAAAA